>PVIC010021680.1:0-28362 GCA_004025085.1 Thryonomys swinderianus
TTTTTTTTTTTTTGGTAGTTAAAATCATTCAGTGCTGAATACCACCAAACAAAAAGACTTTTCTCCTCATCTTTTTTGGAGGATAGTGTTTCAGGGATACTGAAACTATTATTTTTTGTTGAAAATAATCTAGCTGAGTCTTTTAATGAGCCTCATTGTTCTTGTTCTTTGGTTCTGCTGAGAGGATTCTCTGGCCATTGCCTGTCTTCTGCCCTGTTTACCTCAGTCAGATTCTTGGCTCTTCACACAGTCCAGGTCGCTGACTCCGTCCTTCTCTGGCCTGTTTTGATGCGCTCTAACCAACGCTCTCTCACAGGGCTGGATACCTTCCATCTTCATGGGTCATTAGCTCTTCATTGATAGGGACATGGGCAAGATTTTTCAACGATGGAGCGTTCCAGTGGTAGATCTCATCAGTTAATATAGAAGTAGTCTTTCTGATTTTACAAAGGATATTCTTTATTAAAATTTTTGATCATTTTAAACGATGTCACATGCGTTATTACTTCTTACAAAATGTAACAATCAGATGTTATTAGCACTTTATGCATGAAGAATCTGAGGCTCCAAGAAGAACAAACTGTACTAGTTTCCTGTTGCTGTTACAAGCTGGTAAACTATTGTCCAACACAACACACATTGGCTCTAATTCTAGAGATCTCAGTGGGGTGAAATCCAGGTGTGTGTGTGTGGGGGGGTAATGTTCTTGTCTGAAGCTCAGAACACAATCTCTTTCCTTGGCTTTGCCAACTTCCAGATGCCATCCTCACCCCACAGCTTGTGTCCTCCTGTCCCGCCTTCCAAACTAGCAGCGGCTGACTGACTCTCACACTGTACAGCTCTGTCTCCTCTTTCACTTCTCAAGACTGTGCTGTTTCTATTGCACTTGCCAAGTCAGTCCAGGATGAACACTCCACTTTAAATTCCTTAATCATATCTGCCAATTTTATTTTTGCGGTTTCAAGTGACATCTCAGATTTGAGAATTAAAATACAGACATCTTGCAGGGAGGCATTATTCTGCCTCACACAGTTATTCAAAAAGAAGTAAAAGCTAGTTGAAATAATGTGACATTGCTACATCACATTAAGCAAAGTGAGTTAAGATCACTATAATTTAATGACCATAAAAGCTGTGATCCATTCACCTGCTTAGAAAAATCATTCTCACGCAAGTGTGTGTTTGTGACACAAGTGTAGGTTTCATTAGCCATATATTAATTTATTTGCCCGAGCTGAAATTTACATTTATTCAATTTGGATAACTCCTTACCCTATTGTAAGATAAACCTGAAACTGCTGCGTCTCTAAATATACCCAATAAAGGATTTAAAAAATTACATCCTAATTGTAAAAGCATGCTTACTGCTCACACATTGGCATGGACTAATTAGTGTAATTAGTTGTGTATGTATAACCACTGCCCAAAATGTCCCCGACTGCTAAAAAGCAACCTGGCACATAATGCCTTGTGGACAAAGTTGAGCGGAAGGACCAGGCAACTGCTGATTTACTTCTTTTGCGCCACTGTCAGAAAAACAACCTAAATTTTGGCACTTCAGGTTTCATGTTCTGAAAACAAAGACAAGGTGTAGGACCTTTCTGGCTCCTAGCTGGGTATTTGCTTTCTTGGGTAAATACGGGGTTTCTTCTTATCCAGAGTGAACATCAATGTGGCCAATGCTAGATAAGGGAAGCCATCACACAGCCTGCTGTATACCAAGGTCTCTCACTCTGGGGATTATTGTAAAACTCTGTGTGGGCTTATTTATTTATTCTGAGCCTGAATCCCTAGAAATGGGAATTTCTCTCATGTAATAGTAGGACCAAGGTCACACCTCGTCAGGACTCTTCAAGGTGAGTACATTATAATTCCATGTAATTTCACTCTGAAGTCCCAAACGGTCCTGCTCATAATTTGTGGGGAGCCAATAACATATTTTCAGGAAAGAGACTTTAAACGTGAAGTCATATGAATATTTATCATAAAATTAATCAAATCTGTCAATTTAAATACTTTCAGGTACTAGTTCAAGCCAAAACTTTTCCTTTTAAGTGCTCTTATATCTTTTCCCCTATCAATTATAACTTAAGATTCATCATCACTGTTTTTAATGGAAACATAGTAATTGTTTTATAACAAACTCAAGTCCCTAACTAAAGGCATAATTATTCATAAATCAGATCATAGTTAAAGTTTCTTTCCATAAGAACTTTTGGAGGAATTTCCTTTCTCAAGGAGCATAAAGAACTCTAGTTGTTGTTTCTTAATTACTTGCAATTGACTCTTTAAAAAGGAAAATATTTATTCTTCAAGCTATTGGATTATCGGAGAATTTTCAAATATATACATACCTAGCGTAACGAGTACATGGTGATAAAATGGTGTACGTGCAATGAAATGGGATATTTTGCTATTTGGAACAGGTGGACCTTCCACAAAAAAAGGTTCCTAATTATTCCCATACTGTTGAAATTATTTTAATTTTGCATCTCAGCAGATACAGTTGTATGCTGGAAACAGGTGTTCATCAAAAGACAGTGATAAAGAGACATTGCAGTCGGGGCTTGGAGCCCGGCCCATGCAGTGTGATGACAGATAAATTAGAAAAATCCTGCTAAACATCTCTCCACTTCACAAGGAGATTACACCTTTTTAAAAAGGCAAAACATGCGGTTCAATTACTTATTGTCTTGGCATGTGGTTACGATGAAAGACGGAGTCTTCGCCATCAATAGAGCTAAACTAACATCCCAGATGGGCCTCGGAGAGCAGACTCCTGCAGCAACCCACCTGCACAGAAAGCAACTGGAAGAGAAGAAAGAGACGCTTTCCTTCCCCTCCCCGGTTTAATTTGTTGCTTTATATTAAATAGCCATTTTAATGAATAACATGAGTTTTGGGGGGAAAACAGCAAAGAACTTTTTATTTAAGTGTATTTGCTGAGAGAGCCGGCAGGAGGTGAGGCAGGGGCCTGCCGCGGGACTTGCGTGGGGCCTGAGGGGCGTGAGAGCTAGTACCAAGCCCAGAGGAGGAAAGGCAATCTGGACCTGCACACTCAGAGGGCTGCCCTGAGAACGTGCTGTGTGCCCTTGGGTACACCGCAGAACCTCTCTGGGCCTCACGGTCTACATCTGCAAGCTAATGAATTATGATTACATTTGGTTTCGCTCCCATATGGATAGAATCTTCACGATCACAACGCGTACCACGTACACACCCCTGAGGGACGACACAGAGAAATTCAGTGGAGACCAGCATTTTGGTACAAACCATTTGTACATTCAGACGTGACTACAGCGCCCCGACGATTTTTCAGATATTCAGTACCAGGACATGAGGCAGGCAAGAGGAGCCCGTAGCGGGGTGGTGGATCGGATGGAAGAGAAAGAGAGGCAATAAATAGGGAAATTATAGCCTGTTAATCAATCACTTGTCTTATAGCAACTTCCCAGGGAATCCAAGCAACACCCGTAGGAAAACCTGAAGGAACGAGCCGCAGGCCCTGGGCGCCGCCGCCCCCGCCCCTCCCCCCGTGCTCCCGCGCTGCGGCTGTTCGCCCGGGGTCCTCACCGGAACCAAACCGATGCTGCCCCTGCGCCCTGAGACCTCAGCGTGGCGAACCCAGTAAGTCCTGCTTTGTAAAATAACCAGCCTCTGGTATTCTATCATGCAATTGAAAACATTCTATTACAGGTCTCACCCCCAATATATCTTATGACATATACGCAGATATTCCAAAGTCTAGAAACAACCAAACCAAATACTCCAATATCAAATAGTTTGGGTGCCAAGTATTTTGGACCTGTTCTAAGAACAGAGGGTGAAAGGGGCAGAGGCATTAGGTAACACGCAGAAGGTGGAGATCCAGTGGAAAGTTAGGCTGGGGCCAGACTTTGGCCTCGGAATGCAGTTTTTGGCATAGAGACGTTTAAGAATATTTTTTGTGGGGGTTTTCTTTTATTGTTATATATACAGAGAATTTTTAACTGATTTTCACTCTATGTGAAATACTAGCCATTTGGTTATTCTCATTATTAAAATTAGAAACTTAAGTTACATTTAATGTTATTAAAATATTTGGTTTTTATTGGCTGTGTTATTCGTGGATGCTTTAAATTTTATTTAGTTACCTAATTATTATGGGGACACAAGTGACTCTGTGAAGCTAATGAAGTTGTATATAAACACTCCAAATTCTACCTATGTAGAATAATTTCACAGTCTATGGTTTCATTTACCAGATCTGTGATCTGAAAATATTACATGGAAAAATTCTAGGAATAAACAACTCTTGAGTTTTAAATCTGTATGCCACCCTGAGTAGGCTAAAATCTCTCACTGTCCTACACCTTCTCCGGTCAGAAGCGAACCGTTGTTTTGTCTGATGTGTCCATTCTGCCCACTGGTCACTCGGTTGTTACCCCATTGGTCTAGGCTACTCTCGTGACAGTGACAGCAAAGCATTTGGGTTCTAGTGGCCTTTATTTCACTTAAATGTGGCCCCCAAACAACTGATGCTGACAAGTAGGATGTGCCAAAAAGAAGCTATAAAGTGCTTCCTTTATGTATCATTTCACATGATAAGAATAAGTATAGTACAGTGAGATTTTTTTTGTTTTTGTTTTTGTTTTTGTTTTGAGACAGGGTCTCGCTTTGTAGCTCAGGTTGGCTCTGAGCTCACTATGTAGCTCAGGCAAGCCTTGAACTCAGCAATCCTCCTGCCTCTGCCTCCCGAGTGCTGGGATTATAGGTGTGAGCCACCACGCCCGGCACTGTGGTATGTGGTATTGATGGCTGGTGGGCGTGAGTCTCCATGCCCAGCATTGTATGTAGTTACTGGGGATCGAACTCAGGAACTTGTGCTTGAGAGGCAGGTGCCAGAACCACTGAGGTAAATCTCCAACCCTACAGTGAGATTTTTTGAGAGACTACTTTTTTTTTTTTTTTTTGCTTTTTGGAGACAGGGTCTCGCTTTGTAGTTCAGGCTGGCCCTGAGCTCACTATGGTGCCCGGGCAAGCCGCTGCGAACTCAGCAATCCTCCTGTCTCTGCCTCCCGAGTGCTGGGATTATAGGCGTGAGCCACCACGCCCAGCATTATATGTGGTAACCGGGGATTGAACTCAGGTCCTTGCGCTTGCAAGGCAGGCGCCGGAACCACTGAGCTAACCCTCCGGCCCATTGAGAGACTACTTTTACATAACTTTTGTTACTGCAACTGTCATAACTGTTCCATTTCATTAGTCATTATTGATAATCTTTATTCTTAATTTGTAAATTATATTTTATAATTTATATAGCATTTGTGCATACATATATATATATATATAGAGAGAGAGATAACAGTATGCATCTCTATATAGTTTTGTACTATCTGAAGTTTTAAGTGTTCACTGAAGGTCTTAATATATATCTCCTATGGCTACAGGGGCTAGTAGAGTACCAGGAGTTCAGAGGTCTTTTTTCTTAATAACTCTAATTTGACCATTTCCCAACATTAGAAACTATCATGAATGAAAATTCTTACACAAAAGCTTTGCCTATATTTCCAATTAGAGATTGTCCCCCATTCAAGATTTTTTGACTTTCTAATAGTACCCTGGCGAGACGCTCTTCGGGGAGAGCCGGTGTCAGTGTTGCGCTCTGATCTTTCTGGTGCACGTGGCAGCTCCCGGGCATGCAGACCTGAGGGAAGCGACTGTTGCTCAGCGGTGATGCCGGGGCATTAAACACACCCCGGTCTATGAGACTTCGGTGTTTCATGAGTGTAGCAGAACATGAGCACACCACAAGCCTACGGGCCTCTGTCATCACAATGCGCTCCTAGAAGCAAAAACTCATGCTAGGAAAACATGAATTCATTTTAAGGGTTCAAGATAGATTTTGCCATTAGTATGGCAACTTTTATTTTCATATTTTTGTTAGTTTTATTTAAACTTTGATAGATTTTTAATAAAAACTTTCAGTGCAATTATTCACATATAATGGCTCAGGGTTATTTTAACATCACAGTGGATTTCTAATTAATAGAAACTGATGCCGTTTGTCTCACTTGATGCTTCTTCCCTGGAATTTGACACTAGTTTATGGGTTACTACAGTGACCTTGTTTTTATTTTTATCTATCATCATACCTATTGATATAGTTGTTATCCTGGAGGACAGCTTTCAATTATAGAAATGCCTATATTGGGCTCATATTTTGTTTAAAAATTTACATTTAATGTGATAGGAAACAAACTTTTAAATCTTTAAGCTTTTAACTTGAACATAAAAACTGGTAATTCTAACCATTCTATTTTTTTAACTTCTATCTTTATTGGTACATTGTATATACACATCATATCATGATCACACTCAACATTGGGAATTTGTACCAGTATATGACACGATGTAATTCTCATTTCTCCCATTCCCCTACCCACCCGACTACTCCCACCCCTAAATACGTAAGTTTTGTTTCGCTTTTTTATTACCATCATATTTTTTCTTTACCCCTCACTACCCACACCTCCATCACCTTTCCCTTTGAATATTTTCTATTTCAAATAACCAACATGCATTCTAGAACTCATCAACATTTTCAGTTTCTCTTACCAGAGAACAGATACGATATTTACACATCTGTGACCTATCAGTTTCCCTTATGAGTATGTCCTGAAGGTATGTCCGTTTGAGTATAGATGACTCAAACTTATCATTCTTTAAGGCAGAGCAATACTCCATTTTATAGACAAATAGCAAAAGCAATTCTAAGCGACAAGGACACAGTGGGGAGTATTACAATCTCCAACTTGAAACTGTACTATAAAGTTACTGTGATAAAAACTGCATGGTACTGGCAAAGTAACAGCCCTGAAGATCAGTGGAATAGATTAGAAGATCCAGAAACAAATCCAGATGCACTAAGGCACCTCATCTTTGACAAAGGAGCCAAATATCCTCAGTGGAGGAAAGACAGCCTCTTTAACAAATGGTGTTGAGAAAACTGGGCTTTAACTTGTCATAGACTAAAGCTAGACCTATCTCTGTCACCGTGCACAAAACTAAAATCAAAATGGATTAGAGACTTAAATGTAAAAATAGAAACAGTAAACCTGCTGCAAAATAGGTTAGGTAAAACTCCTGGAGACATTGGCTTAGGGAGAGACTTTATGAATAAGACCTGTATAGCATGAGATCTAGTAGAAGAAATCAACAAATGGGATTTCTTTTTACTAACCATTCTATTTTTGCTAATTTTATTTTTAGAAGATTTTAGCCATTGTTTCTAAGGGTATTTCTGGGTAATGCTTGACCCATTAAAAATCATTTAATACCTTAGAACGTTTCATATATTTATATAAATATTTAATATGCCATTTTGAAGTATTAAATTAATAAGCCTTCTAGGTGCAGAAAAGAAAGTTCTGCTTTTTGTTTCTTTTTAAAAATGAGATCAAACTGAGGGCCTCATGCTTGCCAAGCCAATGCTGTACCACTGAGCTTTATCCTTGGCCCAAAAATTCTGTTTTTGTTTCAAGTAAATTATTTTGTTGCCAATATTGTATATAAACTTTACTTGGATTCAACTTTATAATTTAAATCTAAACTCAGTTTATCAAGTTAACAATTTGAAGGCTATAGCCTCAGGCCATATTAACTTCAACATGCAACTGTATCAGATACTAAGCACTTAACACAAAATATTCATGCATTACAATTTTGTTCATACTAGGCTCTCCATACTGAATTTTAATTTTTTTCAGGGGTTGAAGTATGTATACCCAATGACAGAGACCAGTATCTAAGGTAATTAACTGAGATTGCCTACTTGTAAATCTTTCTAGATTTAATAAAGCTATTTGTTTATTCTGGATAACTTGAGATTGCTCATAGTCAGAGGTGTGGAGCGATGGGATAGCCACACAGACCAGATGACTCTCCTGCTGGCCTGGATGTCAGATCCCACCTGTACTCCTCCTTATGGCCACCTCTTGAAATGAAAAATTAAATTACAAGGGCTGGAGATTTAGCTCAGTGGTTCTGGCACCTGCCTTGCAAGCGCAAGGTCCTGAGTTCGATCCCAGTAATCACATACAATGCTGGGCATGGTGACTCATGCACACCAGCAATCAATACCACATACCACAGTGCCGGGCGTGGTGGCTCACGTCTGTCATCCCAGCACTCAGAAGGCGGAGGCAGGAGGATTGCTGAGGTCAAGGCTTGCCTGGGCTACATAGTGAGCTCAGGGCCAGCCTGAACTACACAGCAAGACCCTGTCTCAAAAAAAAAGAAAATTAAATTACAAAATTTGATCAGTCCTATTGTACATGGAGCTCATACTCTGAATTCAAGCTTGAAATATTATCTCCTTTATCATATTCATTACTTTTATGTACATTACAAGCTATTTCTAATAACCTGAAAAAAACTCATCCTATTTTTATTTGACTAGTGATTCCCTTTAATTTTAACATACCTTACACACATTCATACATAATTTCCTCCCTAATGAACAGCATCTAAGGATTTCTGAACAAGGTACATTAACTTTCCCTTTTCCTTTGTCACTCATGTCCCTCTGGGTTTTGACAGTTACTATCTTTAGTCAGGTAGTAGAACTCTAGTTGAAGTACTGATATTTCCTAGTATTTATATTTCATTGATGTTTTAATGGGAACCCACAGACTGAGGAAACAACATATGTGTTCCATTAACTATTTTGCCAGAGCACCCATTTCAGAGCTCTTAATATCCCCAAACAGCTTTTCAGAAAAGTTACACTGGAAGTTATACACGCACACTGACCATTCATGAGGGTATTCAGTAGCACTGTTACAATGTCCTTTCACAGACATGGCATAACTTTGGGGAGGAGCTGGAAGCCTCCTGGTTCCAGACCCAGTAAATCAGGTGGGTGAAGATGCACGAACATTCTTATGATCCTGTCTCTCCATTGGTCCTCAGAAGCAACATTCATCGTTATTTTTGATTACCCTTCATAAAGACATGAAAGAAGATTTCTAGAATTGCTTCAGAAAGTAGCAAAAATTATGGGGTAAGTATGCTCAAAATGAGGGGGAGTGTTTTGAAGGGGATTAATGGCAATGTGTCTTTTTACTGTAAGAAATCTTTTCAGTGTCACCACTTAGCATATCTTTGCTACTTATAGAATCAGGGTGAACGTGTCCAGTGGGTGGTGGTTACTGTAGCATTAAGTATCCATGCACTCACTCTTGGCCCTTGAATACTGGCACTGTGCTATATGACTTCGCGTAAGGTAAATAAAGTAGTTAATCAGTAAATTCATGTTAATAGAAAACTATAGTCACAATAACTAATATGTAAGACCTGTGGGACTGCCAAATATTATGATAAGATATATTGGCCTAATGGCGTTCTGCAAATAGGGTCCGATTTTCAAAATTAACCAACACAATAGCAATCATTTCATGTGAAAATATTCATATCAGAAATGTTAACTGGAGTGATTGAAAGTCACTCACTTAAAACTAATAAGTAAACAGACTTGTCTCCCTTATAATACTGATAGTAGTCTCCAATTTAGCAGTGTTTCTCTGCATTATTATTGTGCATCAACAGAAGGGACTTTACAATAAAATTTAGCCACCAATTTCCTTGACTGTAGAGGAAGGTGCATATATTTCTAAGTGAATGTTCAAAGGAGAAATAGCATTTCAAACAGAAGGCACAGCGAGAACAAACACCTGAATGCAGTGGAGACAGGGGCGTAGGAAGTTGGCCAATATTCACCAGAAATCTAATGAAGCACAGAAGGTAAGTTAGTTATCACAATAACTTAAGATCAGTTAGTTATCACAACTTCGGTCTTCTAAGTACTACTGCACAATCAGGTCTTTAGTATTAAACTAAGCCTGGAATAGAATTCCAAAGAAAAAAACATACCACACTATAACTTTTCCCAGAAACAATGGAAATATGGTTTAATGAAGCCTGCAACATAATTTAGCACATGTGAGCATTTCATAAATAGCCATTTACTTACTTTAAATCAGGTCAGGCATAGCACAATTTATGTAACATTTTATAAATACTCTGATAGTCAATATAATAATAAAAACTAATGATAGCTTATTACAGTCTCACACATTATTTCCTTTATCCTTGAAATAATTCTAATGATATACTACTATGAAGTAATGTCTCTCATTTCCCTCTTTTAGAGATGAAAACTTAGCCAAGATCTCATAGGTGAGTCAAAGACCCAGGATTTGTATCCGAGCTATTGGGTTCCAGAACATGTGCCTTTCACCAGGACTCTGAATATAATAATGAGGATGGTAGCTTAGATACATCACGAATATACTGCACTTTGATACAAACCCGTCCCTTTTTAAAATGTGTCTTTGTATTTACTTTGCAATCACTGCGGAGCTGAGTATAACATGTTACTTTGTGTTCGACCAGGAGCTGTTACTGGTCTCTGTCCCTCTCCCTCTCTGTCTCTGTCCCTCTTCCCTTTCTCCCTCTTTCCCTCTTTCCCTCTACCTCTCCCTCTTTCTCTCTCTCCAGCCCACTTGACCCAGGATCAAGGCCATCATGTTGAATATCTATCCTTAATCCACTTCTATCTCATGACCAGGAATCATGATGTCCAAAATACAGAACTATGACTTTATGGAAAAACATCTAGAAAATGAATTTTTCCTCTAATAGAAATACCTGTAATAATGACAAAAGAAAAGCAGGAAATTATGGGTAAAGGAAATTGCTTTTTTTTTTGTATAAACACTATTTTTCCAAGGCCTTGTCAATGTAAAAACCCCTCTTTCAAATCACGAAAGTCCCTTCACCCTCATTTTAATTTTGCCCTTTCAGTCCTTCTCCTCCTACTCCATCAAAAGTCAAAGTTACAAAACCACCTAAATTAACCCCTTTTCCCGCGACATTATCATTTCTAGTTTCCAGGGGTTATTAAGCAACCCTAAATCCAAACTGCCAGGGATAAAAGAAGAGGAATAGAGGGCATGGTAAATGAGAGACAGGTATGAAGGAAAATGCCAACGAAATGACAAACGCTGCACACTGGCATAGAGGGGGCTGATTTCCTTATTCCATAAAGAGCTCTTCAACCTGTAAGAATAACACTGGTGGCCCGACAGGGAGACGGCAGAGGACACGAACGGGCTGCTCACATCAAAAGAAAATGAAGTGGGTTTTAATCATCTGAAAAGATACTCAAGCCCAGTGATAATTAAAGAAATGCAAATGCAAATAATAAGATGCGATATTTAACTTTCATGTTTGGGGAGAAACAAACCTGGGAGCGGGGAAACAGTTTCACTCAGTCATCAAACTTAAAGCACAACCTGGCAATGTTTGTCTGAATCCCAGGTGGACACGGCCCGCAAGCCGGTCATTTTATTTCTAGGATTGCTCTAGAGGGCGGGGACCTGAGCTTCCTTGGCCCAGGCACATTATTTCTGGAACCAAATCCCTGGGAATGTCCCGTATGTCTTTTAAGTCACTCTGATTGCTGCCAAAATAGTTCTGGAGGGCGACACAAGGAGCAGGTCGTTGTGAGGAGCCCGATGGAGAAACCAAGGCAAGGGATGGAAATGGTGAGTCAATTGCTCTCACCGTATCCATTGGGGTACTTTCTGATTTTTTTTTTTTTTTGAGACAGGGTCTTGCTTTGTAGTTCAGGCTGGCCCTGAGCTATACTATGTAGCTCACCATGAGCTCACTATGTAGCCCAGGCAAGCCTGGAACTCGGCAATCCTCCTGCCTCTGCCTCCCAAGTGCTGGGATGACAGGCGTGAGTCACCACACCCGGCACTGTGGTATGTGGTACTGATTGCTGGTGGGCGTGAGTCAGCACGTCCAGCATTGTATGTGGTTACCGGGATCGAACTCAAGACCTCGCGCTTGCGAGGCAGGCTCTGGAACCACTGAGCTAAATCTCCAGCCCCAGTACTTTCTGATTTTTGAAAAAGAATCCGTTGAGCAAATAAATCCACTAAAACACAAATTTTAAAGATGATTTTGCAGGAGAGAGCCAAGGAAAAGCAGCCATGAAATTTTCAATTTCTTTTGCAGAACAGTTTCAAGGATTATAAGGATACACCGGAGGTTTATTTCCAGGCTGTTTCTAGAAGGAAACCTCAGTATTAGAGGCTAAATTGGCCCTGCTCCCCCTGTTTCACAGTCTGTCTGATATCTTCCTAAAAGACAGACTGAATTCCACGCATCATAATCTTAATAGCACCTCGATGTCGTGGCATCAGAATTTAAATGGTAATTTAATAATAGTATTGAGAACTGTTCAAATTACTTAACCTACCAAGTAGCTATAATCATTAGCATTCTTAAGGCTTCTTCTATCTGATCAAGAATATTTTTCTATTTTCAAAACACTAACCTTTCAAAACCTCAGGGAAAGCTGCTATTGTAAGGCCCTGACATTTAAGACACCATCTTCTTATCTCCATTACTATGCAACACAAGACTGGTGGTCTTATAAATCCCCCATGTTTGCCAAACACATTACATGGACGATCATAGTGTTAATTTGGAAAGGGAAACAGTTTTATGGCATCTAAAGGACTGAAAAAATTACCTCTAATCCTTTTGGGAATCAAAGAGGCAATAAAGTGAAATTGAGTGCGGAAAGACTCACATTGTAAATCCATTTACTACCCAGTCTTGTTTACACAAGGATTTATTTGTGCCAGTAACTAGTCACCGTAGCTGAATAGCATGACTTTACCAGAATTTCCTTTGGTGTCTGGTATTTTTTTTCACAAATAGTGTCCAGCTGATTAAAACCTAATTATACACATTGAATTAAAGGTGTGAGTACATAATAAAATGTTCCAGCTAAAAAGAATCTGTGCTGATGTTTGATTTCCAGCTAGTAATTTGGCTGGGACAAAATGGAAACAGGAAAGCAGAATTGTTTAAAAGGTGCAGCTTTATGACAACATGCATTTCCAAACTGGAAAAAGAAAGAGACACATATACTGCACCCTTTGGATACGGACGTGCTGAAATCTAAAACAGCCTTCTCTAGCATCCAACATTTATAATAATAATATAAACCACACTCACAGAAGCCAACTGCCAGAAGAAACATATTTCCATTTAACGCCTTTAGATGATCAAAGCAGCAGCTTAATATAATCAGCTGAAATCCATTTCTCTGAGAGCCTGCCACTGTGCCCAGGGACTGCTCTCCCTTCCAGCCCTAGCTATTCTGGAACAGGCGCTATAGTAGTAATTAATGAGTCTGTGGAGAAGCACCTTGTTCTTCATCTCCACAGGCCCCTTGTGGGTCAGGGCCTTGAGGACTTCGCCATCTGGGCAGAGTTTCCCCCAGAGAAACAATCAAAGGCTACAGATTGCAGCCTACCGAGGAAGGTTCAGATGACAATTAACCTTATTAGGCTTCATTTTTTACAGTTTATAGTGTGTCAACATGTTGGCTCCATAAATAATGTGCTACATCGAATAGGTGGAAAAAATGATTTCTCCCCTTGTGAAAAGTTTTAAAGCCCTCTGGAAAAAAGAATCATATTTAAAAGAACTGGTGTCATTTACAAATATGCAAGTGTTAGAACAGCTGTAGATTGCAAAGAAAAGTTCACGAAAGAATCATCATCCGTGTCTCCGGGATGTGGCTCTGAGGGTGGGGAGGACTTCAACTTCTTTCCTAGCCTACCCAAAATCTCTCGGAGGTTTGCTGTCTCTTCCGTATGTGGTCTTGGAACATCGGGCTAACTTCAGAAATACATGTTTCTCTTTTTTTAAAAAAATACACTTTTGCTCCTTTCCCCAGCTAGAGTTATGGACATAAAATCCCATCCCCATCCTGGGAATACAAAATAAAACCAATCAAGACAATTAACATCCACAGCTTGTCACTAAATCAACAGACATTTCAGCCTCTACTGTTAATCAGGGTGAGCTTAATTAAACACTTCACACGTGACTTTGCAACCTGGGGCCTAAATAAATAAATAAATAAATAAATGAGCAAGGAAAAAGTCTACTTAAAAAAATCTTTAAGGATAATGTGCAACAGAACTTAATACTATCACAAAGATTCCTGTGGGACAATACCAGCAGTCATTTAGGTTACGTTTCTTAGTTGTTGACAGGGTTTGCCCTCTTTTTCGATTCAATGACAGAACTCCAGTAAAGGTGTTAAACTTGGGAAAAGATGCAACCTCCCCATCGGCATCTCCCTCCGCACAGCTTCCTCAGACAGCTACGTGGGCCTCTCCACTCTCCCCTGTGTTAATGATGTGTGTGGGAGCTCACTGACAGTGTGAACTGCTTTGTCTTCTCACGTAACCCCTGTGTTGATTCATGTGTAAGTGGGAAATATTTGCAAACTCAAACTGACGTTACAGCTCAGGAACTCCTCTGACCTTGGGATTAGGAAGGATGAAGGAGGAAGAAACTTTTCTTAAATGTAGACTCGTAGATTTCAAAAGTAGCAGCAAATATGATTCTGCTAGGGTCATTCAAAAATGAATTTCCACCCAAGTAACTTGTGGAATTTGAGATGTATAATATATTTAGCTTCGAAAGCTGGTCACATTATAAGGCTTTCGTTATGAAAGTGCATAGATGAAACTTTGGGACTTAATGAAAACTTGACTTGTCTTTCTAATTTTGGTAAGCAAAAGCCCTGCAAAAAGTAAACACAAATGAAGTATCTCAATGTATATGCTTATTTAGTATGACTCTTGTTATTAAATGTACATTTGTCATATTAATATGTATTAACTTGCATCTAACATAAAATTATTAACTAATTACAATTTACTATATGAGTATATACTTTCCAGCACAGTTCTGATGGAAGCTTGGAGCCATTCATTGATAGAAATGTTAAGAACTACAAGCTGGGAGTGGATCATCAAATGACAATGGGTACTAGGAAGAGGCTGAAGAGCCTCTGACAAAACAGTGCCCTCTAGTGGATTCTGACCTGGAGTCACAGCAATTCTCTCGTTGAGTGGGGTCTGGAGTTGGGACTCTGCATGCAAAAATATGTCTTTCTATCACTGAGCATTAAGAACAACATCTAGGGTCATCCCAAAGCCAAGCAGGACATGTCTCATTCATAGAAAAAGCAACTGCTGAGAATCTCTCATGTGCTAACTCTAAGATACAAAGCTGAGTAGAAGAAATTCCTTGCCCTCCAGTAGTTCTTAGACTGATACAATCACATCTGAGAAAAGAAAGAGTGGCAAGAAGAGAAATAGACATGGAAAAGGAAGACAGAGCTTCAAAAGAGAAAAAAAAATAAATTTTCACTTGGGCTGTTGCTGAAAGATGCTAACAGCAAGCATGGAAGTGGTTCGTGAGTACCTGTGATAGGTCCACCTCAAAAAAATGAACTTTTAAAGCTAGTAGAGGACATTAACCAGGTCAACTTGGTTCTCCACCACCCAATATGCTTTTGCATTACTGTCATTCAGGAAGAGCCCAAGAGCTCATACAGGAAGGGCTGGGTTTTGCACACCTTGAATTCTCAGGACAGAATGAAGGTATATTTCAGAGCCTGATCTTCTATAATACTCTGTCCATGTGATTATTTCGCGGTTTCCAGGCTGATGTATGTGTTAGAGTGGTGATATCGAGGCACAGGAGAAGTAGCCTCAACCTTAAGACCATGTATGATCACCCACTGGACACTCTAAAGCATGGATGACTGTGTCCTTTTCAGCATTCATCATATTCTATTTGTATCTTGAGCCCTATAAAGCTATGTGTACCTTGAGGGAGTGTCACTTCTACGCATGTTACTAGATCCCACAGAGGCTGTAGAAGCCTATGGTATTATAAGAAGATGAAAGTGACGGGTCTACTGTGGTAGGCAAAACCCAAAAGAACCAGGAAGAAGACGAATAGAAAGTGTAACTGGCAAGTTTCTTCTACCACTCTCCATGATAAAAGCCTTCTCTCATCTCTAGTCTGATTCATTTGCCTACTTTCAGTGTGGCTTCACTGAACCCTACAAATATTTCCATTATAACGTTTGCTACATTACCACTTCACACACTTTTTATATATTCTGGTCACTTTTTTGTAGACAAACTTATTAAACATCCTTGAAGCCAAAAATCATAACATTTAGTACTGCACAATTACTTTTCCATTATTCCTAGAAAAATACCTAGCATAAAATAGTTGCTCAGCCAACATTCATTGGTAGAGTTACTACTCAAAGTCAGTAATATTTTGAAAGGGATATTTTATGTTTTTACTCATATTTCACCGTATTAATAGTGTAAGGAGACAGTTTATATTGAAGAGAATTTAAATATGAAATTATGAAATGAAAAATTATAGCCTTGGTAACAGGACAAAGGGGCTTTAAAAGGTACCATTAAGAGCTTATTGAGAGCTGGACATTTAGCTTGAAGTGCAAGGCCCTGAGTTTGACCACCATTCCTGAGGAAAAATTCTTACTAAACATGCAAAAATAAATGAAAATAAGAAAACTCAAATTTCCTGGACCGTGGGGAATCTGGCATATTCAAATCTATCTATCTATCTATCTATCTATCTATCTATCTATCTATCTATCTATCTATCTAATCTATCTCTATATATATTCAAATATATATCTCTATATATATTCAAATATATATATCTACCCATAAATATGATTCAACTGTAGAGAAAAGCAATTTAGACAGGCATTGTTCAGACTCTGGATCTACAAATTTTGAGATTTTTATAAGACAAGAATTACAAAAGACAAGGAAAAATGGATACAAAATAACCTCATCACCTCTCAAAGTATGAAAAAAAGGAAAAAAAAAGTGAAAGTGACAGAGGAGAGCAAGAAAAATAGGAAAGAAATTTTAAAATGAAAATGCGAATGTGAAGAAGGAAGGAAAGAGGAAGAAAAAGGGGAAAAAGGAAGTAGAATGAGAAAACAACTGGTGTAACAATATGGCGATGTAATATAGTTAATTAAAAGAAGAACATGCACAGCAAACAAACACATAGAGAATATATATATACATGTAGATATGCACAAATGTGCACATTATATCTAAGTGTTTATTGGGTAGTAGATGTATGTTGGACACGATGCAGGGCTCTTCCTACATTCAATCCTTGTAACAACCCTCCTCAGAAGGTTATTTTGCCCAGTATCTTATTGTTTGAATTTGTACAAATAAGCAAATTTGAGAAAAACAAAGTACCTACTAAATAACACTATAAAATACCTTATGTATCAAAACACAATTTTTACTAATAGAAACATTTAGAGTACAATGATCATTTAAATTTTTGTACTGGAAATAATAAATATTAAAAACAGCTTCTGATTTGGCTGATCCAGAGTTCAGGGGAAAATGGAATGTAGGACCATTACCTAAAATGACAAATTTGATGAGGAAAAATTACTCTACTCTTGGTATATAAAAATTTGTGGGTTTTCTTTTTGATGTGGGGGGGGTATCACAAACTCTCTGCCTTCATCTCTAAAAGATCTGTGGTCTCACAACAGAGAGGAACCCCAAACTGTCTCCATTAACCTCTGATCGTAGCATGAGGTGAAGGAGAATTGGCCCAACTGAGAATATTTAAATATTCTCTCTGCATAAAAGCTGTTTAGCTGCTGGAATCATTTCCTCTGGCTGTCCCTGAGCTAAAGAAGTGGATCGATCAGCAGGGGAGGTGAACAGATGCAGCTGGAGAGGAAGGAGGCTCAGGGGAATCACATTTGAGCAGCCATGGGGGAGGAGACCCGACGGAAGAGAGTTCACAGGAGCAGCTGGAGGGACGGAGCCACAGAGGGAAGGGGCTCGGTGACTCAAAAGCTAGAGTCAAGACGCACTCAGAGAAGCTCACAGCTTGCAGTACGCCCTAAATGTCTGCACAGAGTGAGGAAGACACTTACTCCCAAGGGGGACTTGAGTCATTTCCTCTTTTCCATTACAGTGTGCAGAAAAATGGAATACACATTTCAATCTTCCATTTGCCCCTTTTGGACACACGTGGCCTCTGTGATCGAGGCCCACCCAAGATATCTAACCCTGCTGGCTGTTCTACTATATCCTTATTTCCCAAAGGGTAAAGCCATTCATCTCTATTAAACTGTGCCCAAGAAAAATGTCAGGGAATGCCCAGGATTTTTCCCTCCAAGCATCAGGGACTCTCCCACCTCCCACCTCCCCACAGGTGAACACCACCTCTGGCTTCCTGCCAGTCAAGGAAATTCAAATGACTTGAGTCAGGACTCTTGAAAGAGACTTCACGACCAAGAGAGGAATGACAATACACTGGGTAAACAAGATAAAATAACAAACACGCACTCCTGAGACCTTTCAGTAAAAGGACAACCATCTGGCAAAAGCTGAATGCTGTGTATTTTTCAGAAACTACTACTTATAAAATGTATTAAGAATCTTTATTATTACTGTTGTAACTAAACAAAGAACAAAAAACTCACATATTGTACAAATCTTCATTCCTGGAGAGAATTCTGGAAATTGACATAATTATAGTTCTTTGTATTAATATATAGCTATACTGCAATTAATACATTTTATACTTATTTCATTTCTTTAATTTTCGTATGTGAAATTTTAGGGAGTACTTTTGTATATCATTTCTAAATTTCACTATCAGATATATAGAATCCTCTTTGGAACTATTATTACTGTACATATATATTCATTAAAAATAATCATGGTTGGGACCAGAGATTTAACTCAGTGGTTCTGGTGCCTGCCTAGCAAATGCGAGGTCCCTGGTTTGATCCCCGGTGACCACATACAACAATACCATGAGCAATCAGTACCCCATACCACAATGCCAGGCATGCTGGTTCACACCTGTAATCCCAGTACTTGGGAGGCAGAGACAGGAGGACTGCTGAGCTTGAGGCTTGCCTGGGCTACATAGTGAGCTCAGGGCCAGGCTGAACTACAAAGTGAGACCCTGTCTCAAAAACAAAACAAAAAAAATAATAATCATGGCTATTCAGTCTATTCTGAGTCTATTGCTCTTTTAATGCCCAACCACACCTTCAGCACCTAGGACAGTGTTTCATTTTCACCACCACTTAGATATGTATTTAAAAGAATAAATATTAGCACACTGAGGGGGAGAACTCTACAAAACCCTGCATCATACAAGAGAATCCCAAAAGGCTTGAATTGCCCTTAAAAAATTTTTGAGTAGCAAACAGATACACCATTTATCCTAATTGTAGCATTTTTCTCTTCCTCTTCCTCCTCTTCCTCCCATTCTTCCTCTTCTTTCCGCTATCTTTTCTTCTTTGTCACCTCCCCGTTTTTGCTTCCTCTTCCTCTGGTTCCTTCTCCTGACCTTCTTCTTCCTCTTCTTCTTTTTCGGCCAGTGCTGCTGCTACTGTATGCTCATCTCATGCAATACCAATGTGAGCAGTACAAACCCAAACATAAATATGGGTTTATTTTCAGGGAGCTTTACCCAAGGGATTTTATATAAATGTGCCATTATTTTTCCTTTTCTTCTCTCTGGGCTAAGTTTACTAATATTGTTCCCTTTTACAAATAGCATATTAAGAAAAGGAGAGGATAAAAGACAGAGAATTTATTGTGCATTTAAAATGTGCTGATTAGCCACTGATACTTTTTTCACATTATCTTACGCTTTAGAAAATCTCAGAGTAATAATTGTTCCTGTCTAAACAGAAGGTCTGAAACCTTAAGTGAGAGGCCCAGATGAACCCAATTAAAATAATCAGGACACTGATGTACTCACTTGTATATTAATGTTCTCTGTCTCTGTCTCTCTGTCTCCGTGTTTCTGTCTCTCTCTGTCTCTCTCTCTCTCTCTCACACACACACACGCACACACACACACGCACACACACACATACACACACATTCAGAAAGACATGGTCACCCTGGTTAATATGAGAAATGAGAACTACAACAAAACGTTGAATGCCAAGAAACAACACACAACACTGTCTTAATGGCAAAGATACATATAAAGTCATAGAAATAACGCACCATCTCACAAAAAGCAAGCTCAGAAACTATCAGATGAGAAATCTTAAAATTCATCTTTAGACAGAGTCATTAAAATGTAGAACTCGTAGTTACTATGTGAGACAGCACTTACACACACTTTTTGAAGTAGGATTTTTTTTTAACTCTCCCCAGATTTCAAAAGAAAATGCAGCACTCAGAATTGAAGAACCTCTGCCATGAGCTGAGTCCAGCCCCATATCCTCTCTGCTTAGTACAGGGCTTGGCCTTCAATACGTGCTTGACTAGTAATGAGTGGATGGCTTCCCGTGGGGCCCCAGGAGAAAACATGGAGCCCTAGCTTTCCTCCTCGGCCTCCCGAGTTCTGGGAACATAAAACAGCTCTGGGTCAGCAGTGCCTCTGCATTGGGTTGAGTGGAGAAAGCTGTGACCTTCTGCCTAAGTTACAGTCTGTGTTCTATAACCTTCTATGTTTGTAGCTTTGGGCAGACCATTGAGCTCTCTAAGCCTTGCTCTCCTCATCTCTGCAATGAGGTTAACAATGATGATAGGATCTGTTTAATGTACCTGATGTATTTCAGTAGTGAGAAAATGTGTTAGAAGTGTGTGGCACACGGTAGCACACATCTCAGTGACTATTATGTGAGGGAGACAATGATGGTGGTGGTGGTGATCATACTTGCAGAACTCCCAGTTACCCTCTGTATATTCTGGGACATAAATATCAGAGAAAAGCAAAGCCTATATGTACTTCTTCAACACATGTGCCAGGCACTAGAGTTCTCTAATGGCCTGGCTTTGTAAGTGGCAAAGGATAGAGTTCTCAAATATATACACATAGAAATAAATTAAAAAATTAAATGTCATATTTGAACTTTTGTAGTAGAGAGCTTTCACCTAATGTTGAGTTTCTCACTGATTTTTTTTTTTTAACTCCTCCAAGCCAGGAGCTGGCACACTGATCCTTAGGCCCAGGAGGCCTCCCGACGGGGCTCTGTTCAGGCTGTGTGCCAGCCTGCCATCAGTTATCCTGAAATGTCCGTGATGAGGATGGAAAAGCAGCAAGATTCTCCCAGGCATGGTGCAGGCCTGTGTAATTCTGCTCCAGTGGCTTCTTACCAGGACATATGGCTTGGTTCTCTCCCTGAAAATATCAACAGGCTTCCTTTGAAAAGACAACACTTTTAACTTGGTGAGCTTTGTCATATTTTTACTGCTATATGCTTTCTCTCCCTTTGTTCTATATGCTTTTAATTCTAAAACATTTCAGAGCAATTGTGCTGGCAAAGTATATAACAATAAATATTCTGACCCATTTAAACAACTTAATGACTGGCTATTATGATGAGAGTAGGGTGGCAGAAAACTGCCAGCTGAATTTTACATTTTGTTAAGTAATTCTGGTGAAGATTTCAGTTTGGTAATACATGCCTGGCTGTATGCATATTTGTATATAATTATGTGTGCAGAGTAGATCTCCATGGATTTATACAAACCCATATTGAAGATGGATGCCTTCCAGATGAATAAGTCACGAAGCTCTTTAGGATTAATTTAAAGGTGAAAATGCATATTTTAGGAAGATGCGCTTGTAAGAACTCAAAAGCCTGGGATTCAACCTACCTACCGAGATGTGAAGAGAGTCACTGTCAGTGCGTCTCCCATTCTCACGGCCTCTCCACGCCGAGTCTGGCTGGTGCGGCAGGCCTTTCCGCAGCGGCGTAGAAACTGATGGCAGGCTGACACGCTGCCCGAACAGAGCCCCGTCGGGAGGCCTCCTGGGCCTAAGGATCAGTGTGCTTAAAATATTAGGATTTGATAGAGTTAACACTTGCCCTTGAGCAGATGGTTTTGAACATTCTGTCAACACTGCCAGTGATTACCGCAAACAGATTCCTCGTCCCAGAGGGACAGAAGTGAAGTGTTCCGAGCGCGAGCCTCATCTGAGAGGTGTAAAACGTGTCATTTCCAGGTCTTCTCTCAGCTGGGAGGAGTGCAGATGGCTCCCACTCTGCCCAGCCAGAGCCCTGACTGCATCAAGAGCTTCTGCCTGGGTCTGGGGGGAACAGGATCCGGATCAGCTTCAACTTAACCTAAGTCTCATCACTGCGTCACTAATGAATATTTTGGGCTTATGGATTTCTTTTTACAACTGTCCAGCACGAAGATGAACAGTGGTCAAGTCTCCAAAGAATGTAAGTGGTCTGAGAATGAGGAAAATACTGGAGAACTTAACACATCTACTAGTATTTACTTATTTTGTTTGATTATTATTATTATCATTATTATTTTGAGGGTTCACCGTTTTGCTAGTCTGGCCTTGAATTCTTGAGCTCAAGCGGATTTCTTCCCCAGCTTCCTGAGTAGCTGGACTACAGGTCCACTCCGACCACAGTTGTGTTACCATGCTTGGCTAACTCTTTACTTTTTTTTTTTTTTTTTTTTTTGTGGTACCGGGGATTGAACTCGGGCCCTTGTGCGTCCAAGGTTGGTGCGGTACCACTTGAGCTAAATCCCCAGCCCCCTAACTCTTTACTTTTAATCTTGGCAAATTCATGCTGGGGAGAATTATCTCTTTACATGAAACATAATACTCACTCATTTTAAATGGGCGGGCTTATACGATTGTGAAATGAAGTAGTCCAGTTTCACAGAAAGCAACCTGCAAACCCCTCATTCCAGGGTGGAACACACCAGTAAGACCAGAGAAGACGGCAGCGCCACCTCATTCTCAGTCCCCAGGGCCTTGCTCCCTGCGCGCAGCATGCTGGGAGGAAGGTCACCTGCCTAAGGAAATGGTGTTTACTCCAAGATGAGAGTGACCAGAGTGCTACAGACAGAACCTGCGCTCACAGAAACGGGTGACAGAGGAGCTGGAGGAGGCCCTCTTATCCAGGGCGATCGCAACTTCATTAACGGAAAATAAGGCACACGAGGAGCACCTCCACCCTCCCGTGCAGAAGGCTGCGTGCGCTGGGGGCTGACGGCTGCCTGCAACTATCTGCAGTGAGTAGCCTGAGCAGCTGCCGCTTGCCCTGAGGGGACGGACATACGGCCCGGCCATCCAAGCCTGCCACGCTCAGCTCACAGAGAGGAGCTCTTCTTAAAGAAAAGTAGAGGCAGACGCATGACAGGCAAGGCGTCAAGGCGCCGGCTCCCATGCCAAAGACTTCTAACCTCCCCCTTCATTATATCATCTTGCTGTGATGCTTGGAACACCTGTACTATTAAATTCTTTTCTTGGATTTTTTTAATAAGAAAAAATTAACAAAGTAAAATTTGTTGACAGTGTTCACAGTCAACGCAGTGGGTGTTCCACCTATGTGCTGTCACATTTTTCATGTTCATTTCTGCAGGTGCTAAATACAACATATGTTACCAATCTTAAATGCTTTTTTTTTTAAAAAAATACTTGTAATTAAGGAGAGCTCACAGCTTGGAAAAAAATAATACAGGTGAAAGCTGTCTCTACCCAAAGGTTTTCTCTTATTTATTTTTCCTCTGCCACTCAGGCACTGTTCAATGTAGCACACCTTAAAAAGTAAGCTCTTGAAATTATCTATGTAAATAGCTAGAAAACAAGTTTCTAACTTAACACTGATTTTGACCTTGCTTCTCACTCAGAAGTCCTATTTATTTGTCCCTTGATTTTTTTTTTTGGTTTCATTTTGTTTGTTTTCTTGACTCTTTCAATTTCTCTTGCTTCTTTTAATAATGCATTTAGATTTTTCTGGAGCATCATATGAACCTTCCAAAAAAGAATTTATCATGCTATACACACTTTGAAGTCACAGAAACATCATCTAAGCGGGATAGAATTCTTTGACCTTTTTTAGTACTTTCTGTGTAAGATCATTTTTACATAGTTAAATAATTAGAACGAAATCCTTATAATTTTATCCCTAGGAATTTCAGATATATATATGTATATGTATATATATTTTACTGGCCATAAGGAGATTCTATAACACTCCCCTTCTAGGGACTGGTAATATGGTGATTGATGATGTTTTCAAAGTGAGTATGATTGACTCCTGGCAGCCCGTAAGAAAGAGTTTATAAAACACCTCCAAATATGAGGAAGTATGGAACTGGCAGGGCCCCAACCTCCCTGCCTGTGTCCCCACTCATCCCCACACTACAGGTGAGTGACCACACAGCCCATCTGCAGAGCCTTTCCCCACAAACTCCACATAAATGGAGACAGGATGATTCCTTTTTCTAGGGCCTTTTTCTTGAGCACTTTGCCCGGTATTGCTCAGAACTATGGAACTCTAACACAACACCCTGCTTTGTGTACTTGGAAGCAGCTGTTATTATCATGCAGGTTTTTAACCCATTGTTTCTCTGACTAACATGTAAGCCCATGAGTTTGGGAATAGCACATCTGCCTTGTTGACGTGTGGCACAAAGCATATGTTGAATAAATATTGGTTGAAAAGTTAAAAGATTATTTGACAAAGACAGAGATATCTAGGCACCTTCCCTTGTAGATTTTGATCAAGTAGCTCTCAGGTGAAGCCGAAAGTCTACAGTAAGACTGCTTGAGATGGTTCAGAGGGTCAGCAAATACGAGAAATGTTCCCTCAGTGCCTTGCAACCCAGTGTGGCCATGGCAGCAATGCTGTCTTCAAGGGCTGGGAGAAATGCGGGCCACAAGGCTGGGGCAGCAGCTCCCTGGTGCGTCACCTGTCTGACAAGCCCAAGGCAACTGCCCGTGTGGGGGAGGGGGCGAAATGCAGAGGCTCCGGCCCAGCCCCAGCCCATGAATCGGAACCTCTGTTAGTAAGTTTCCCGGATGGTGGGTTCGCTCATTACCGCTGCCCAGCCACATGTATCTCCAGACCAAATCCTCGCTGCCAACATAGCGCACACACAGAGGTGTGGCCAAGACACCCCGACAGAGACCCTTCCTGAGTGAGGCCTGGTGGAAGAAACGGAAGCTCTCTCGCTGAAATCCTCAGCTCAATCCACCCCACTACTGAAAGACAGCTTTCATTTTCATTGCCATGTGTCTGCGAGACACAATGTCTACATCCTGGTGTGGTGCTGGCTTAGGTACATAACACTTCTATATTCCTTTGTCCATCCCCTTGGCACCCCTTCTCCACCCATCTCTTTAACCCTTTTCTTCTGGAGAAAACTCTTATCTCCCTACTTCCTCTTTTCTTTTGGTCTTTATTTTTACGTTGGGTTTTTCATATAAGAGAAGCCATGGGCCGGGTGTGGTGGTGCACGCCTGTCATCCCAGCACTCGGGAGCCAGAGGCAGAAGGACTGCTGAGTTCGAATCTTGCCTGGGCTCCATAGTGAGCTCAGGGCCAGCCTGAACTACAAAGCAAGACCCTGTCTCAAAAAAAAAAAAAAAAAAAGAGAGAAGCCATGGGACCCTTAAGCCTGTGTGTCTGATTTATTTCACTGGTAGAACATTGAACCTGTAGTTCTCGTGCCGTGATCTGCAGGCTGGCAGCATTGGTATCAACTGAACGCTCATTGGAAATGAAAACTCTTGGACTTACTTCAGTCCTCCCAAGTTAGAAACACTGAGGGCTGGGCCTGGACTGCCTTCTAACCAGCTCTCCATGCTTTATGCTAAAATGTATTAAAATCACTCCAGTAAGTGTTAGAAATTCAGTGCCTTGGTCATAACACAGAGCAATTAAATGGGAATGTGTGGGAGTGACACCAAAATTTCAGTGAACCCAAAGCCTTTCCCTTGATTCCGCTGGTAGTCAGGGCTGGGGCCATGAGTCCAGCCAACCACCAGATAGACTTAGCTAATGGGCAATTGGTCAATCACAGAAAGGAAAACAAATCATCTACCAATGGGGACAATGCAGTGGTAGGTATGTGATCACTGTGCAACATCCTAGTGTATTTACACAAACCAAATGCTTAATTTTACATAGTTCGTTATAATATTTTGTGATTTTTTTGGGTGACAGAAAGGTTATATGATGTATCCTACATGCTTGGAAGCCAGATTCATCTTTGACAGCAGTTTTCTCAGACTTCAGCATTCCTGAGACTACTTGGGGATCTTTTTAGAATAGATCACCAAGCTGCACCTCCAGAGTTCGTGAGCCAGAGGTCTGGGGTAAGGCAGAGAATCTGTGTTTCTATCCACTTCCCAGGGGTTGCCCACAGGGCTGGTCTAGAGCATATGCCAAGAATTACGGCTCCACAGTAATGTCTCTAAAATAATCCCAAGTTCACTTTAGACAGGTCTGCTTTGCCAAATGTTGTGCAAGTCAAACAGAAATCAACTCATCCCAGACCTGGGTCGGTTCTCACCACTCTGTTTGCAAGCAGTGGCATCACACACCATGCACATTACTGTCTGCTGATCTGGGCCCTCATGGTATCGTCTCCCCCGCCAGCCTGAGGCTCAGTCTCATGCATCCTCCCTCATCCTCTGTCTGCAGCACCTAGGTTTTATAGAACCTTAGTAGGGCTTATTTCACAGGCATTAACCAAGGCAGAATATGCATGTCTCCCAGTCTTTTAGCTCCTGGTTGAGTGAAGCCCTTCCAACATGGTTTGGCTATGGAAGTCATAGGTCATTCAGAGCCACTTGAGACCAATAGATCCAGCACTCTTGATTAGGACAAGCTGTCCCCCCCCCCAAAGTTTTACAGAGAAGAATTAGAAATTATATACTTGGTATATTAAGCAGGTAGTTGAGTATCAGATGGCTGTAGGCTCAGATTGGGGCTCGGTTTCTTACTTTAATCAATTTGATTAATTTTACATCTCTCTACTGATCTGTGATTCAGCTACACCTTGATTCTAATCCAGGCCCAGCCTCTCATTAGCATGTACCCCAGGGAAGTTATTCCCTTCTTTACATCTTGGTTGTGTTCTAATGATAGTACTACCCTTCAGGGTCATCACAAGAAGTCAGTAAGTTATTTTCTGAACAGGTTTCAGAATGCAAGGCCCGTGCTTCACAAATTGTGGTTCTCAGGTGACTCATACCTCTGGCTTTTCCACAAAACACTAGCCTTTCTTGCCTTCTAACAGTCACACAGTAGACTGTAATTCTGTTTCCTGACTCTTCATGGTTTTACCTCAGTTCCCTGGTCACAGCCCTCATTACTCCACAAGTATCTGGTAAACTAGGCATTTCCTGGTTCTCTTATTTAATCCTTGAAACAAGCTAAAGAGGTATGTTGAAATACTGGCAAAGTATCAGCAAGCCATTTTAGTGCTCAGAGAGCTTAAGTAACTTTCTCAAGGACATATATTACCCCCAGTGATTGGGGAGTTGGGGTTTAAACCTAAGCACATCTGACTTTCCACCCTACTAATGAGCTACCAGTGGCCTTTTCCTAGATTTTCATTCTCTCTGGTCTCTCTGTATCATTAATGATAGAATATTCTCTTTCCTATACATGTCTTCTTGAACTTTATGTGTTATAACATTGTGCTATTCCTTCTCTTACCTTTTCTACTTTTTAAAAATATATCTTTAAACAAATGTTCTGAACTTTGACATTTCTCCTAAAATCCTCACCTTTATTTCCAGTTAACTGTTGGCCATTTTCATCCAACTTGACCAGAAACTCAAAAGTAATGTATCTATCCCTAGATCATTCTTCTTCCTTCCTTATTTTTATTAATGGAATTACCATCTCCCTAAGCACAGAGGTTCAAAAACACTGCAATATTTACTCTTCTCATAAGCTGTCTATCTGTAATCACAACAGAAACATTGCCAATGAAAATTATGGCAACCACTAATGTCCTTTCTGTTTTCCTCAGAATTAAATGGAAAATTTGCCATTATGCAAGTTTTTATTACATGCTTGGTATTCTTTGCTCTCTTTCAAGAGAAATCATATAGGAAACTTAAACTGTCTTTTTTCATAGGACAATCTTTGTCAGAGAAACCCACTCTTGTAATCATCAAAACATAAGCATTTGCATTTCTGCTAAGTGTTGAATTCTGAGATATACTAGTTTGGCAACATCAGTTGGAAGAAGTGAACTCATAATCCAGTAGTACCATAAAGTAATGTATCATGTTTTTTGGCTCCTATTTCCTTAAAATGATTATGATTGAATAGTGTGAAATTCTGGGGGAAATTTATTTAGTGGTGATGAATGATATGTAAAATCTGTAAGGTTCAAGACAATCAAGATAAAGCTTTAAGGGCCGGAGACTTAGCTCAGTGGTTCTGGCGCCTGCCTCACAAGCACAAGGTCCTGAGTTCAATCCCGGTGACCACATACAATGCTGGGCATGGTGGCTCACGCCTGTCATACCAGCACTCGGAAGGCAGAGGCAGGAGAGGATTGCTGAGTTCGAGGCTTGCCTGGGCTAAATAGTGAGCTCAGAGCCAGCCTGAACTACAAAGTGAGACCCTGTCTCAAAAAAA
>PVIC010021681.1:0-28380 GCA_004025085.1 Thryonomys swinderianus
TCATCTGGTGTGGAGAGCCAAAGGGCAACCGCGCCCAAAAGATGGCGCTGAGGAAGTAGATCAAGTGGTCTATATCCGCTGAAAAACAAGTCTATATTTAGGCATTGCCTGATCAGCCAGTTCGCTTCCGCTGTATAGCCGCCTATCCCAGAATGCCACGTGTCCTTCAGGCATTGGCTGATGACTATGTATATATATACTGAGAGAGGCCTGTGAAGGAGAGCTTTTTTGTTTTTGCTCGAGCAAAGGATCCTGAATAAAACAGCAGAAAGAAGAGTTCGCGGTTGCGTCTTCCTTGCTGGTCGAGGGGGAAGCGACAATCTGGGCTGTTTGATATGTTTTCTCTGTCTCTGCTTTCTCACAGTATATTTTTTGTGTGAAAAGAATGACAATGATATATAAAAATGTCAGTCTTTAATTCTATTTCATTCTATTCATTTTCTAACTTACTTTCTGTGTTTTTATATTTTCTTCCTTCTAAGTTGGCATCTGTTTTTTTTCCCTTTTACTGTATTTCAATAGTACGTTGCTTCCTCACATCTGATTTTGTAATTAGATTTGGTTCTTATAGAAATCAAAACTCTATATTTTTTAGGTTTTAAGATTAAAATTAAATAACTGTCAAGTGAAATCTCAGGCTCCTTTTATGAGTAAATACATAAAATTGGACCTCATTCGTTCTTTATTATTATGTTTTTCTTTTTTCTTTTTTTGTACTAGGGATTGAACTGAGGGCCTTGCACCTGCAAGGCAGGTGCCAAAACCACTGAGCTAAATCCCCAGCCCTAGTTTTTTTAGTTTTTATATATTTAAAGATCAAAATAACTCAGTGATTTAACTAAATTATATATAGTTAATGATACAATTAAGAGAATTGAAAGCATTCACAAATCTCCTTTTCCTTTTCTTTTTTTCTTTCCTTTTTTTTCTTTTTTTTTTTTTTTTTGAGACAAGATCTCGCTTTGTAGTTCAGGCTGGCCCTCAGCTCACTATGTAGCCCAGGCTAGCCTCAAACTCACAGCAATCCTCCTGCCTCTGCCTCCCTTATGCTGGGATTACAGGCATGAGTCACCGTGCCTGGCATTGTGCTATGTAGTACTGGGTATCAAATTCAGGACCTTGCACTTGCAAGGCAGATGCCAGAACCACTGAGATAAATCATCAGCCCTCCTTTTTCTTACTTGGCCAAAAGCAAATATAAAATTAATGAAGGTGCTAGGTATAGAGTATTTCAACCACTTGTAGATTAGTTTATATGTTTTAATGTGTGTGAACTAGTGGGGTTATTTTGGCTTTTTTTAGTTTATTTTTATCTTTATTGCTACATTGTAAATACATATCATGATCACACTCAATTTTGAGAATTTGTACCGGTATATAACACAGTTTAATTCTCATTTTTTCCTATTCTCCTACCCACCCCACAAACCCCCCCATCCCCTAAATACATAAACTTTGTTTCCCTTTTTTATCATCACATGTTTTCTTTATTCTCAGTGTTCATACCTCCACCAGATTTCTCTTTGAATATTTTCTATTTTACAATATCCATCATACATTCTAGCTCATTAACATCTTCAGTTTCTCATACCAGCAAGCAGATGTGATATTTACACATCTGTGACCTATTTATTTTACTTATGAGTAAGTTCTGAAGGCACATCCATTTGAGTATAAATGACTCAAACTCATCATTCTTTAAGGCAGAGTAAAACTCCGTTTTATAGGAAAGCACACATCTTCTTTATTCAGTCTCCAGTTGATGGGTATCTGGGTTGTTTCCAAGATTTAGCTATCACAAACTGAGCTTCTATGAGCATGTGTCACTGTGATAGGAATCTTTAATTCTTTTGTGTATATCCCCAGCAGGGCAATAGCAGGGTCAAATGGAACCTCTAATCTTAGTTTTTTTGAGGAATCTCCACAATGATTTCCATAGAGGTTGTACCAGTCTACATTCCCACCAACAGTGGAGAAGGGTTCCTTTTTCTCCTCAGCCTCACCAACATTTGTTCTGGCTAATTTTGAGATAGCAGCCATTCCTTATGGAGTAAGATGAAATCTCAGAGTTGTTTTCATCTTCTTCTCTTGAATAACCAGTGATAATGAGCATTTCTTTATATTAGTTTATGTTTCAATAATTTGTATGTTATAAATAATAATCTACATATACATAATTTATATAAGTTTTATATAATATAATAATATATGTGATTTGTTTAAATAGGTATGATTTTATAGTTATCTAATACTTTAAACTATAAATAATAGCTGGGCATGATGGCATTCACCTATAGTCCTAGCACTCAGGAGGCTGAGGCAGGAGCCTTGCCATGAGTTCAAGGGCTACTGAAACCACATAGAAACCTTGTTTCAAAAAGCAAAAACAGGGGCCAGAGATTTAGCTCAGTGGTTCCAGCACCTGCGTCACAAGCACAAGGTCCTGAGTTCAATCCCGGTAACCACATACAATGCTGGGCATGGTGACTCATTCCCACCAGCAATCAACACTACATATCACAGAGCCAGGCGTGGTGGCTCACACCTGTAATCCCAGCACTTGAGAGGCAGAGACAAGAGGACTGCTGAGTTTGAGGCTTGCCTGGGCTACATAGTGAGCTGAGGGCCAGCCTGAACTACAAAGTGAGATCCTGTCTCAAAAAAAAACAAAACAAAACAAAAAAAAAACAAATTATGAATAGTACATAAGTTAAGTAATTCATATATATATATATATATAATGTATATTTTACCTTTATTTTTATATGTATGTATACATGTGTGTGTTTAAGCACTATAATTATATAGTATATGGTATATTACAGTTTATATTGTATTACAAATAAAAAATTTATATTGTGGTATATGTTTATAGTATGATTTCCTAGCTTTATTTAATATAATTCTTCATGATTTTTTTTGAAATAAGTATAGTAACAATTTACCCATCCCAGTAAAACATCTGAAGTATCTCGCACACACAGCCCTGACTGAGAAAACACTCTTGATTTGTCAGGATTCCATTTGAATTAGGGCCATTGTTGTATAAAGCATTTCTAACAATACAGAATAGTTTTACCTGCTGATTTTTAAATGGCTTTCCATTTTCTTGTTCCTCAAATCCGATTTGAATAAAAATTTATACTATTTGTGTATTTCTAGTATAGATAGTCTTTTTTTCCAAAGAAGAGAGTTGAGGCTCATTGAATAATTTACTTTTTGATCCTAAATATACCATTCTCTTTGTGAGGCAGCAGGGTCAGGGTGGGAAAAGACTTAAGCGTCAGATAGCTGAACCCACAGTTTTAAAGGTGAAATTGTAATAAACAGCTGTTCAAAATATCGACCTGACTTCCTGGGTTTGCCACTGTTGCTAAAGGGGCTCTATTTGAATTTCAATATTGAATACATTTTCCTTCCTCCATTACAGCAGTACAGTATATTCTTTCTCAATATAAATCTTCTAAAATGAAACATAAGAGCACTACGTATGTTCAATAGACAAGAGATTATTTACTCTGTAACATTGTATGAGGTGGGACCTAATGAAGCAAGAAGACATTTGTTTTCCAATGAAGAGAGAACTTCCTTTGGCAACAACATATTCAGTGTTCATTGAAAAAAAGAAAATGGGGAGAGTTTGATGACCATGTCTTCGGGGAGTCTGTAGTCCTTTGAAACCATAGCATTTGCCTTAGACCGATCTCACGTATTCTGTCATGTCAAGAGAAACTCTTATGTGAGCCGAATTGGCCCTCATCGTTTCACATGCCAAAAATATCAGACATGAAGTCATTTTTCAAAGATTTTTCCCCAAGAAAACAACCTTGAAAGAAAAGGTATATTTCACTATGGAATAAGAAGCAGTTCCCCTGCCCTGTGATGACTCATGCTGTGGCATGCATCACCAGGGCTTCCCAGTCAGTCATCTTCCCTGCATGCAAACAAGTGCAACAAATATGCTGATGCTGAAGCTGATGCTGATGCTGATGTTGAAGCTGAAGTTGAGGCTGAAGCTGATGCTGATGCTGATGCTGAAGCTGATGCTGATGCTGATGCTGAAGCTGAAGCTGATGCTGATGCTGATGCTGAATGAAGCTGATGCTGAGGCTGAAGCTGAGGCTGATGCTGATGCTGAGGCTGAGGCTGAAGGTGAAGCTGAGGCTGAGGCTGAGGCTGATGCTGAGGCTGATGCTGAGGCTGAAGGTGATACTGATTCTGATCCTGATGTTACTTGCTGCCCTGAGTTCTTTGCTTCAGACTCATGGTCTCTTGTCATATCAGCAGCCAAGAAACAGGTGGAAAGTGAAACTTTAGCTCAAGGGTGTCATTGCCATAGTTCAGATCTGAAATGACCCTGAAAGCTCTTGTGTGAAAGGCACGGTCCTCAGCGTGACACTCGTGGGGGGCGGTGGACCTTCCAGAGGTGGGGTTGACTGGCATGCGTAGGTCAATGAAGGTGCACCTGCAGCGAGGACACTGGACTATTGCCCTTTCCTTTTTCTCTTCCCAGCCGCCAGGAAGTCAGCTGCGAAGCAGCGAATTCCACCAGGGATTCTCACCAAGGGCCCAAATTGATAGGTTTAATAGACCATGGACTGAAACCACGAGTCAAAATAAATATTTTTTGTGTGTGTGAAATTTTATGCATTTATTAATTTGTTGCTTATTCTTAGTGTATGTTTCTAATTCATATTACCGACATTCATCTTGGGGAAACTGGCACGTATAAATACTGCACCTCGCTCATTTTACTCCCCCTTTCCCCTTGTCCTTCTCTCTCCTCCCTTCCCCAGATCCCTTTCACGTTGTCACAAAGTCACATCCTGGCTCTAAAGATAAACTTTAATGTTACTCTTGTCCTAGTCAGCCTTTTATTGCCATAACAAATATCTGAAGTGGGCTTTATCAGGCAATTTTTTTTATAATAATAGAAACTGCCTAACAGAAGTATTAGGGTTTATATGTAGATGTCTCATGAAAACCTCACGTACTTATAGGTGGGGTTGGGGGGGGTGACTATAACTCCCCCCCCTGACAGGTTTTCAACGCTTTCTCTAATTGAAACTGTGGTCACAGACGGACCTGTTCACACTTGCTGTGAGGCTTTTAAGCAATGTAGTGTTATAGGAGTCAGCCGGGATTGGTCCACAGAAAGTGCAGAACACAGGCATAAAAATAAAATGCAGAGTGATGATGAAGATGAGAAGAATGGGAAAAGCAAGGACGGTGAGAAGAAAGTTTTGCAGGAAATAACCACTGAGCTGTGGTGACAAGTAGGAAAATGCAGAAAAGCACGAGCATGGTGTTCTTGTGACTGAGCTGGCCAAAGAGCACAAAACGGTGGAGTCGGAAAGCTCCACGATTTTGAAGAGTGAAGATGCCATCGAAGGAGCTGATGTGGAACATGGAGTAAGGATGCTAGCCGGGCAGAGGACACCGCTGCAGGAAGAGGTAGAAAACATCCGTTAGCGTGGTTCAGCGAGAAACAGCTAGCAGGTGATAGCGTCAGCAAAGCTATGATCTGTGAGAAGGCCAGGAAACTGCAGTGAGCTGCTCTGAGAAGACCCTTCCGGAAGTACAAGTGATGCAGTTAAAACCAGAGGAGGGTGGGTGGTATGATGAATTCTGGAAGAGAAGCGGCATCCGGAGGCTACAGTAGATGCCTACTAGAAAGAACTGATGGAATTCTTGAAGGCATAAAATTATGTTTCCCAATAAGTATTTCACTGTAATGAAACAGCTCTTCCAAGGGAAAAAAAAATCTGAATAGAATCTACATCATATGGGAGGAAAAGGCACTGCCCAAGCACAAGCCGTGAAGGACAGTTGGACTCTTTTGCTACAGGCAAACTCAACTACTGATCTGAATATTAAGCCACCTGTGGTTCATCATTCTCAGACTCCTCATGCATTCAAGGAACAGAATGGGAATGAGGCCACACTGCCTGGCATGTGGAAGGCCAGCATGAAAGGTTGGGTCACAAGGCAACTGTTCATCCAATAGCTGTACGAGGTGTTTGCACCCTTCAGAAACACCTATCTGACAAGCACTTGTCTAAAAGGTGCCTTCTTCTGATGCATGGTGCCCTACCATACATATCCTTTGGTCTCGGTGAATGATATGGACACCGAGTTTGACATCAAAGATGTCAAGTTCCTCCCCTCCAACGTGACACTTCTCCAGTAGCCCAGGCACCATCAAGCGATCTACTGTTCACAAAGGTGCTCATCACCGGGTGTTTTAATGTCACTGAGGATATGTCCTGGACTCTGAAAGCATTCTGGAAGAAATATTTCAACATCCTCCACCACATCAATCTCACTGACAAAGCCTGGGGAGATGTCACGTATTGTTTTTTAAACTTAATCTTGGGGAAACTGCAGCCTGAGTGTTACTGAGTGACTTTGAGGGGCCTGATGCACAGCTTCAAATATTTGTGGTTTACAAGGTCATATGGTTCAGAATGGACCTTGGTTACTTATGTTGAACCTTGTAGACAAACTTGACTCAGTTCTTTACCAATCTGGTTTGAAAACAGAATTGTGGAATGAATTGAATTTGTGAACTGAAGTACCATTCAGTGTAATTTTCCTTTTCTGAAAAGGTGCATTCTGTAGAAATAAAATTAAACATAATATCAAAGGCTTGCATGCATATTAAGTAGATTATTTGATATAACAGATAGTATAATTCATATAGCTCAATAATATTCAAAATTATTAATATTTCTGGGCTGGAGATATAGCTTAGTAATGGAGTCTTTACTTACTTTTCATGAGGCCCTAGATTCAGGAGTCAGTATAAGAAAAAGAAAAATTACTATTTTCCATTTCTTAATTTTATATATATATAATATATATATTTATATAATAAATATATATTATATTATTTATATTTTATATTTTATACATTTTATTATATTTTATTTTTAATTTTTAAAATTATTTTTTAATTTAAAATTATAAATTTTTTAAAATTTTTATTTAATTTTTAATTTATATTTTATTTTTATATAATTTTATTTATATTTTATTATATTTTATATTATATTTATTATATATAGATTATATATTATAAATATAATTTATATATTTATAATATAAATTATTATATATTTATAATATAGAATTATATATAATTATATATATAAAAATACTGTTGATGAAAATAATCATTTTGTAGAGTAGATAGTTTGACAAATAAGATCTTTGCCATTTTAGAGCACATAGTTTATAAGGAAAGAAATGCATTGAATAAATAATTATTCTAGGACATAAGTCCAAATGTGTGAATTAAAGAAAGGATGCTGTGAGCCGAGTAACTGATGAGACATCACCCTTCTGGAGCGTGTGAGGCCATTCCTGGAGTAAAATGAAATTTAACTAGAGACTTATAGGAAGTGTAGATTTGGTTAGGAAAAGGAGAGGAGAGGAAGGGATGGAGAAGAGAAGCCAAGGATGGAGGAGACCTTGCCAGGCAAAGACGTGACAAGAACAAATAGGTGAAAAGGAAGGGAAGCATGCCACTTACACTAATACCCTTAATCTTAACCAGTGAAACAGTTGTGATTACTAATTAGCTACCTTTTGAAAAATTGATAGAGGACAGAAGTAAGGGCTAGCAACTCGCATAAAGACAAAGAGCTAGGAAATTATGGCTAGATTTAAATTTAGGTGATTGTAACTACCCAGTAAAGTGCTTCTCTTGCATTATAACACATCTTGAACAGAGATACAGGATTAATTTCACTCTAAATCACATCAACAATTGATAAATACTTGAATCTCATGTTTGGAATTATTGTAGGTTTGACAATAAACATACACAAAGCTTTAATTTAGTCGAAGCAGTGAAAATTTAATGAAGGGCAAACTAATATTTAATCCACTGGTAAGAAAAATATGCCATACTACAGATTGTTGTTTAATAAATTTAGATTAAAAATCTAAATTTTGAAGATAATAAGTACTGTTTATGCAAAAGAACTCTGTTTTTAGTAAAAGGCAGTATTCCCCTGTAATACTATTTTTCGCTGATAGGTTAGGGAAAGAGAAAAAAGTTCAATAAGAAATTTAAACCTTTAACAGTCAGAGATCAAGAGACTACCTATAATATTAGGCAAGTTAAACTTCTGATTCTGTGCATTACCACAAAAAAGTTGTTTTTCTTTCTATAACACCCATGAGGCATTGTTTCCCCCATTACAGAAATTGAGACAACAGTACCAATTTTGTAGGCTGTTGAGAGAATTAAGGAATCTGTGCCTGAAAATGTTCTTTAGTTCAATTTGAATAAAGACTAAACCTAAAAGAGATGGCAGAACATTATTCACAACAATGAGATGTAAGAGAGGGTTTGGTTCTCCTCAAAAATGCCACAGTGTAATGTTTTTCAATAATTATTTGTACTTTGAAGGGTAAATTAAGGCAAGGTCAAAGGACCAACAAGATAGGAGTTGCCTTTGGAGCTGTCCAGAGGAAGACTGTTTTCATAAGAAGTAAAGGTAGAAGCTTAATGCATTGGGTTGCAGAATGACTTGGGAGAAGCGGGGTAACAATTACTCTGAATATTCAGCAACTGAAGTGGCCAGGAAGTATAAATTGTGCTGACAAAAGAATCTGGTATTATTGGCTTTTTGGTTCATATTTTTTTAAAATGTTACAAACCTGAGTATATTTATGGACTAGTGGGAAGCTGCGACTCATCAACAGAGTGAGCAGAGTTTGGAAGCCAGTGGGGTGAAACCATAACCTAAATCCTGGGTAGAAGTATGAATTAGACTAGGCACTTGCAGGAGCACCTCAGTCTTTGCAACTGGGAAAGACTAGAAGGCAAGTTTATTTGAATAAACTTCAATACTGTTCTTTTGGAACTCTGTACTCAACCTTTCCTTTGAAGAGTATCGAGGTCAAATAAAAGTAAAGATTACGGGGTCAAACTCTTTGAAACAGGAAGCTATTTAGACTTCTGAGTGCTTTAGAAATAAGCTATGCTGAATCATTTGTGAAAGTGTACCAGTACGGATTTGAAACCAATAGCTATAGACAGTTGATGTTATTTTTTTAAGATGTGCCAAAAATAACCAGTAAGAATGTTTTCACCCCCGTATTACATTTTGTTTTCCATCAGGTTTGAACATTGGTTCACTCGACTTTTGAGATTTTGAACATTCACCCACAGAGCCAGTTTTTTATTTTCCAAAAAGTTTGTTGATAGTTACAGTTCATTGAGGTGTGCTTCGGTAATGGAGAGGAACTGTATGGATTCCTGCGGGCTGAGTGCAAATGCTGCTAGCTCTAGTCTTAGAATAACAGGTCAACCCTTGGCTTTGGCTGGAGATCAGTGTTTACTTACTGCTGTAGTATCACAGCTGATACCTCTTACAACTAGGATCTGAGGTTCTTCACTTTGCCACAGGACTTTTACATTATTTAGTCCCTCCTGGCCTTAGCCCTGGCAGGTTAAGGTAATTAGTTAAAGGTACTTAAGGTTATTACTTATATCATTAGTCAGGGCACTCTAGAGAAACAGGCAATCAGGTATTACTGTGTCCATTCCCACTGGAGAGTCAATCAGCTCTACTCACCCAACCATTCAAATGTTAGCCTCGCTCAGAAGCGCTCTCACAGAACACCCAAGGGTAATGCTGAGTAGGAGTGTCTATCTTCCACTAAAAGGATACATAAAATTAACCATCACATCCAGTCCTTGTCAACTTGACACTCAAACATCTCTTTAAATCATAGTCACTCTCCAAAAAACACAATAGCAAGGTTATAATTCCACCTAACGTAATACATCTGTCATGGGTACACCTGGGAATTTCCAATCCCTTTTCCAGAAGAGTACATTGAATAATGTGTTTTTGCTTTTGATATCCAATAATTTAAACCTTATGATGTAAGAATACCAATACTTAAATAAGATGACAAAAGTTAATACATCTTAGGTTGCATGGTAAAGAAATAAGAAAGGAAATATGTACATTTGCACTGACATATTTAAAGCACAGTAAGAGGGAAGTACCCATGACAAATGTAGTAATATCTTATTACTTTGGTACTCAAGGTTAGGGAGGCATAGATGGTATTTGTAACTACCTTCTTCCACTACTACGCACTCTGCATTCTCTTTGTCTTCCTCAAGCACCTTAGTTAACCATGGTTCTTTCCCGATGGCATGATTCAAAGCTTAATTCCTAAAGAGTCTGCTTCATTAGTGGCCTTGCCTGATTTGGGTGGCTGTAATATTCCATTTGCCTGAATGCATTGCATGGAAATACTAAGAGATGTTCTAAATGATTTCCTCTGTTCTACCTCGACTTTCCCTATCTCCACTGCGGTTCCCCTTGGTGATCAGGATCATCACCCTCAGCCTGCACAGCCTCTTCCTCATGGCAGGTTGATTGGGTTTTATGAGGAACCCGAACCTTCAAGTGCAGAGCAGCCATTACCGTGTTTTTGAGTGGATCAGTCCTCTATTGGGGACTAAGACTTATAGGCTGGCAAAGCATCAGTCACCGATATAGGAAGCAAACACTGTGCTAGTTGATAGCGAGGGCCACAGTGAGTGGTGCCACTTCCATTGGCATTTTTTGATTCTTACACCTATGATCCTTGCTGTGGGAAAAATAGTAGCGTGTATTGGGCAGTGATTCATTACTTAAATATAAAATTAGATTTTTTATTTATGCATACTCACAAATTTTCTCTTTACCTGTCTTTGGCTTTTGCATTTGGACATCCACAGTAAAAAAAGAAAAAAAATCATTAGAGTTGAATTATTGTTTTGAATTCTATTGCTCTATTTTTCAAAATCTGTTTCATACCCAGACTTTCAAATTTAGATGCCCGTGGAGCTACCATGAAACATTACCAGAAGAATGCAGACACATTTCTTTGCACCCAGTCTAATTATGTTTCCAAAACCTTCAGGGTACAAATACAAGGCAGTTTCTGGGTACTAGAATCCGCTTCCCAAATGTCTCATAAAGAAGAATGCAATTATTTAATATTTAGTTTTCAGGTTTAATAATTGTCAAGAATCAAAGTGATCTGGTTTGCAATGAGTATATGTTAATTCACTTTACAAGGTGTTACGAATAGATGCAGCTGGCACTGGAAAAATAAAAAAGGGTGAGGGGAGGAGAAAAGAATAACAGAAAAATTAAAAATAATTTACATAGATTTAGCTTTGGTTGTCTTCAATTGGAAAGCATATAAATTAACATAACATATCAAATTTTATAATTTCTCTAAAAATCAATGTTGAGTCATAGATATTTTTAATTTGGAAAATAGAATATGAGATGGATTCTGTGGTGAAACTTGCAGAGAACTGAGACTACAGATGCAAAAGGACCAAGCGAACTTTCTGACCATGATGGGAGGAGTTTGGTTCCCACGTTTTTAAGTGGATAATGGGAGTATCAAATAACTTTATTATTTCAACACATTTAACTCAAAGGAGTGAGTTAGCAGTTTTCATCTCAGTAGTAACAGGCTTCGAGAAAGCACTTATTTTCCTCCTATTTAAACTTTAAAAAAATTATGTATGTCAATTTTTCAAAAGGTCAAATGATCATGAGCTTTAACCTATAGACATTTACTTTTCTAATGAAATTTTTAAATTCTTATGTCATTCATATTTTTGCAATAGTTATTTTGTCTTTCATTTTTAATTTGAGTCTGGTTTCTTCCTACTCCAAATGGATTTTCTTCTTTTCCCTCTCTGCTTTTTTGGGTTCCTTTCTTTTTCTGTTTTTTGTTTTTCTTTTCTTTCCTCATCTCTGTTGCTAAAGGTTTCTCAGTGGCTTAAATTTTTTCTAAAGACTCAATTTAATCTTTAAAAAATTATCTAAGTCTATGTTTCTAAATACAATATGTCTTCCAAACTTATTTGACATAGGCTAAAGTTTCAGATAGTCAGATATATCTCTACTATGATGAAACAAGTTGTCTTTTAAAATCTAAATATTATTATAACGCAAGATTTATGTTAAATTCTTTTGTGGCATTTCCAGTCAATGGCATGAGTTCTATAATTATATGTAGACATACACAAAGGTTAACAACACGTCAAAGTCCTAAAGCAGAAGTTGTTTTATCTTTCTCCTGAATTAATGCTACATTTTTAAATAACGTATTATTCCATTTGCTAAGGGGAATGAAGAGAATGTACTACCCAAAACATTAAACCATTGAACATAGTGTTTCAGAACTTGTAGGTTATAATATTAAATTTATGTTTATAAACTTGATTGGTGATATAGGAAGATCTCCTCCGACATATGTGCAGTCAGGTAGCTGATTTCTAATAACTGTACTGTTCAGAGGGAAAGAAAATCACTACAAAATGAGGTCTTAGGTAAAATTGAGTTCTCATGAACTACTTAATAGTGGAGACATTTTATGACACAAGATGACAGTCTTATAATACATAGCATTACCTTCTGTCCTTTTTCCAGAACATGAAGTAAGCAAAAACTGAATGACTGAGAAAGAGTAAGCTCTCCTATGGATAGGGATTTTTCTCATGGTAGCTTTTTGAACAAGCCAGCAGTGAGCTGTTTAAAAAGTAGGTTAGGATTCTTCCTTCTCAGTGAGGGAGAGAATGTTCTAGACATTCATACTCTTCACTCCCTTCAGTTTCTGGAGATAAGTTACTTCTTCCAGCGACTAACACTGCATGAATTATGGCCTCAATAAAGTTAATTCTCGCCTCTTGGGAATATCTATCTACTTAGAAAATACTATTTTTATTAAAGTTTATAACTCCTTTCCTTTAAATATCTTTTCCAGTGATGACTTTCTCTTAGGCAAAAGCAAAGAATTTTTAGGCACGTGGTTGTAGACTGAACATCTTGTTTCAACTATGAGAAAGCTGGGATTGTTGCAAAACAACAGAAATTAAGGAGATTGACTATATTAAACCAATATCATGTGTGAACAAATTAGCAAGTTAAAAGATCTCCTTAACTCTTATGACTCTATAACTATTTAGTAAGCTTGAGATATCTGAAATATATCTTCCTTGACTTCATGTCGGGGAATGATATCATGATTCGTTTTGTGTGGTTTCCTGGCAGCATGCTTGCAAGAGTATCCTTTATCATGCAGAACAGAGAAAGCACATGCAAAGAAAGAATACTGAGATGAGAAAATGAATCTCCCTTGTGCACTATGAATTGTATGTGTATCAGGATTTTCAAAAGGTCACACTGAATTCAGTGATGACAGGATCTTTGTATCACAGGTAAGTAATATAAAGTACAGCCAGGGGTGGCAAACCTATGGTATGCGTGCCACAGAGGGCTCTCACTGACAGCTCTAAAAGGTTCGCCATCTGTAGTATAGTATGTGTGGATCTTATATAACTAACAACAGTGATGTGATGGGCAAATAACATGAGATAATTTGGGATGATGATTTAAGTTCTTATCACATACTAACTGGAAAAAGTAAACCATCCTTAGTAGAAACTAAGAATAGAATCACTGCCTGAGAGATGCTCTACAGCTGTTAAGGCCAAGGTGGAGAAGACAGAGCTGTCAGAATATAACTAATAAATAAGTACAACTAAAACCACTAAAATAGTTTCACCTGGAAACAGGAATTGTCTACAGGACAGCCACGTACTTTAGTAATATAATACTTTATGATGAAAACTATGGAGTTTAACCTGAGAAGTGCAAGTATTTTATTAAAATTCATCCCAAACAAATCTGGGAAACTCCTTGACTGTTTCTTCCAGGAAGTGGTATGTGACATTTTTCTATTTTTTAAAACCCTTGTGTTAAATACAGAAATTTTATTTTAAGTAGCCGTCCTTACGTGGTTTTTTCTTTGCATACTTTTATAATTTGGGAAAAGGAAATAACATTAATAATACTAGAACAAAATAGTGACAACTACTGATTGGATTCCTGGGGTAGTCCAGACACAAAGCTAGTTACTTTTAATGCAAACTAATTCATCTTGACCTAAGATAGTATCACAAGATCACACTAGTTAGTAGGATTTGAAGTTTTCGAGTTGCTGATGTTAAGTCCTTGAGGTTTGCTTATGTTCAGGACCAGGCAGTGCATAGGTCTCTGAGATAACGAAACCATAACTTTTGAGGAATGGGGAAAACTGTTAGTATATTTTTTAAAAGTACTAATTTGAGTTTTTCACCTAAGATTCATAAATACTCCAGAAAAAAAAAAAACAAACAGAACAAAATCGTGCATGCTTGGCTTGATTTGCCCGTACTGCATGGAGGATCATGGTTTCTAACTCAACAAAAATAATAAAACAAGCCGGGCTTGGTGGCTCACGCCTGTAATCCCAGCACTCGGGAGGCAGAGGCAGGAGGATTGCTGAGTTCCAGGCTTGCCTGGGCTACATAGTGAGCTGAGGGCCAGCCTGAACTACAAAGTGAGACCCTGTCTCAAAAACAAAACAAAACAAAACAAATAATAATAATAATAATAAAACAAGCTCCCTAATTTACATGGGGATTTTTAAGTAGAAAATTTTCATAGGCAGTAAATAATTTTTCTTTACTTTCAGCATTTGTAGGTAGGAAGGTAGTAAATATTTATAAGAACTCTAGTTATTGTTCAGTAATAACTCAATGGCTTTTTAAAAAAATTAACCCCAGTGCTCGCTTCGGCAGCACATATACTAAAAAAGTTAACCCAGCACTTGGGAGGCTGAGGCAGGAACTGCAGATTACTGGTTCATTCCTCAGTACAATTAAAAGTATAAATAAGTGGCTTTTCCTATTATCTGAGATTTTCAGATTAACCTGGAATATATCTTTATGTATCTAATGATGAAAAATGGCAAAATATAATTAATGGCCTTGTTAAAAAATTCCACTGCATGTTATCACAAGAAGGGTTATTTTCTGAAAGAGGAAAATTATTGTGTAAAATTTCTTTTAAAAATTAGCTAAACTGTGCATTGATTTCTTAAACTTAAAATCTCTAAAGGTACACAAGCTTTACAGCATTTTAAATTAAAATTTTTATTAAAGTATTAGCATATATGAAGAGTGCATAAATCTTAAATGTATATGTTAAAGCATTTTTATAAATAAATACATCCTTGTGACCTCTAGTCCAGGAAAAAAATTCAACACTGCAGAGAAACATTGTGTCCCCTTGAGTGCTTGACCCTGAAAATGACCTTCTTTGCACCCGCACCTCCGTAATAGGCACTGTCTTTATGCAAATGGACTGGCTGCCATTTCCCTGTTATATCTGCCTTATTTTTCTCAGTACTGTGCATGACAGTATGCATTATATTGTGTGTGACAGTAGTTTATTTTTATTCCTATACAGTATTTCATTGTATAATTATAAGACAATTGATTGTTATTACAAGACCATACATTTTCCAATCTGAAGTGAACATTTTTCCCAAATGTTGGTTATTGTGTCTAACATTATTTTACAAAGATTATGGTATGTATGATTTGTGTACACACAGAGTTCTCTTAGGTATATATGAGGAAATGAAAATGCTCATTTAAAAGGTGTGTGTGTGTGGGGGGTGGGTGTGTGTGTGTTACATTTTGTTAGGCATCACGAAACAATTTTCCAATGTGGTTCTATTAATTTATGATCAATATTTTAGAACTGTTACCATTCTTTTTTTCACTTGATATTATTTTTTATTATTTTAAGGCATAACTTCTGCCTTCATAAAATAAACATTCTGGTGCACATTTTTATTTGTTTACTTGCTTAAATATTTGTTATGAGGATTTTATCTTTTAATACAGATGGTAAATTACGTACTGAATAATTCTTTCAGGGCTACATATGCCATGCAAATTTCAGTCCACTTTTGATAACCAAAAGAAAGAAACTAAAAGGGACACAAAATGATATGGAACAGTCTAAAGCTTTGCCCGATTCAAGTAGAAGAGTCTGAGTTTCAAATAAGTTCTTCCTCAAATGTGATTGCTTCTTATCTCCCTAAAAAAGAAAACAGACAAAGAGTGGAAACACGTATGTGTGTCAATAATCCTCGATCTTAACATTTTTGTATTATTTTTCTGCTGGGTGCATAGAGATGCCTGTGTGGTCTTTCTCTGTATTACCCTAATGACTAATGAGGTTTACTAGTTTTCATTTTAAAAAAAAAAAATCACAGGAAGTAACTTTTAGTTCCATTACTTTCTGCTCCTTTTATTTTCTCTGTGCTTTTTGTCTAGGAGTTACTGAAAATCTCTTATAGTTTAGAAATTATCACTTATCAATCAATGTATAGCCAAATGTACATATGTATTAAAGTATGGCTTAAATTTTATTCCTTTAAAAGCTTTTATGATGGGCCAGAGATTTAGCTCAGTGGTTCCAGTGCCTGCCTCGCAAGCACAAGGTCCTGAGTTCCATCCTGGTAACCACATACAGTGCTGGGCGTGGTGACTCACGCCCACCAGCAATCAGTACCACATACCACAGTGCTGGGCTTGGTGGCTCATGCCTGTAATCCCAGCACTCAGAAGGCAGAGGCAGGAGGATTGCTGAGTTTGAAGCTTGCCTTGGCTACATAGTGAGCTCAGGGCCAGCCTGAACTACAAAGCGAGACCCTGTCTCAAAAAAAAAAAAAAGCTTTTATGGAGAGAGGGGCTTTTTCTTAATTTCAATGTAAGTCATTTCATCAATATTTTCTTTATACTGAGGTTTTTTATATCCTGCTGAAGAAATGTTTGGCCACACCCTAGATCCATTCTCCTAGGTATTTTCTAGTATTTCGAACTTTTGGATTATCACATTTGAGTATGACATTCCCCTAAAAATTAGTTTTGTGAATAATGTGATACAGGATTTAAAGTGAGTCTTTCCTCTGCATATACCTATTTGAATTGAAGGATATATAGTCTTATTCGTGGAGATTAGGTTAATGTGCTCAAGAATTTTACTTAATATAATACACCATTTTATGCCTTTACCCCGTACTTTTAAAACTTACTTATGTTATTGCATAGTTAGAAGATTATTTGTTCTTTTTATTGCTGAGTAAAGTTGCATTGCATTAATGTATCACAACTACTTTAATTATTCACTAGTTAATAGATGTCTAGTATGTTAGGTTTTTGCTGCTGTGACAAAATAAAGAAATCCATTTACACAGAAAGGATTTATTCCCGCTCATAGATTCAGAGTAGAAGTCCATGGTCACGTGGCTGCACTGTTTCCAGTGGGGAGGTGGCACATAATGTCAGGAAGCACAAAGGAGTGGGACTTCCGGATTCTACAGCAAATATATGCTTAACCTTATAAAAGAATATAGAAATATTTCACAAAATCACTGTTCTGTTTTACATTCCTAATACTGATGGATGAGAGGCACACTTACTCTACTTATTCAACAGCACTGAAATATTTTCCACCTCTAGTTTACATCCTTTTTTCTTCATGGTTACTGATATTTATTATGACATGGAAATGTGTGCATTTACCAAGTTTCAAAATATTTTCCTGTTTAAAAAAATTATTTTCTTTTTGCTCTTAGTTAAATACTGGATATGGCATTGTATGAAAACATAATTTTAAGAATTATGGTTGAAAAGCTGTCCTTTTCATCTTTAATACAAAAATACGAAGGTGAGTCTCTGAAATCTTGATTTTGTTACATTTACTTTAGTGCAAATAGAACATCGTCTTGATTGCTATCGATTAAAAATAAATGTTGATCCCAAGTACTCTAGGCTATCTTTGAAAATTTGTTTTGCTATTTTAGATGCATATCTATTACACTTTAGAATCAGATTGTCAATGCACATAGAAAGTTAAAGTTTGGGTAGTGATTAGAATTGCATTTCAATGTATGGAACAAAATGATAAGAATGTATGTATCAGTATTATTCCATTTTTTCAATCCATGAAGTGCTGAATTTCTCTGTTATTTAGGTCTCCTAACTCTCTTTCAGGCCAAAGCTTGACAGAAGGTATCTGGTCCAACTCAGAGATTTGAGTTAAAACATGTCTTTTTGTTTTGTTTTTGTCTCTTATATATCAAGGCAGCTCACTGAAACTACCTCACTCCTATCAGAGAGCTCTGGATTTTGTAGTTGTTTTCAAATGACCTAGAAGAGAGGGACTGAGGGAAGGAAAACCTTCCACCAGTGAAGGGTGTGTGATGATACGTGTATGTGTAGACCTCATACATTTTACATGGGAGGAAAGTTTGGTAGAATAAAAGGGATTCATTCATTCTGAAAACCTATGCTTATTTTGGAAACTTGAATGTACAAAGGCACTAGATTTCACTCAATAGATGGCAGCTTGAGCCACAGGAAACCTTATATGGAAAACTTGGCCTTTGCAAAAGTAGATACTGTTTAGGAAAGAAAACACACACAGAAACACACACACACACACAACTACTACCAAAAAAGGACAACAGAAAACTGGGAAGAATCAAATTAGAAAATTTATATCTATTTTCTTACAGAAATTTAGAAAGCTCCAGAGGACCTCATTTAGAAAATGTTATTCTCTATCTTTCCAGACATAAAAATGATGTTAAATAAGTTTCATGTTAAGTAAGTTTAAGTTAGTAGACCTTATAATACACAGCTTAAAAGCACAAAAGTCTTTAATTATTTATTACATGGCATTTTTTCTAAATCCATTCAGAATCTGGATACTAGTATCCCGACTAAGCACAAAGATCAGAGTCCCATTTATATTTTTTTGTTGAGAACTACTCTTATTCTTAGTTTGCCAGTAACTCAAAACAAGCATACTAATATGATGTAATTTATTTCCTGATAACTTCTGCTTCTGAGGGAGGATAGGCCTCAATGCTTCCATGTTCCCAATGAAATATATAGATCAATATTAAAAAAAAAAAAGACAAACTTGCCGGGCGTGGTGGTTCACACCTGTAATCCCAGCACTCGGGAGGCAGAGACAGGAGAATTGCTGAGTTCAAGGCTTGCCTGGGCTACACAGTGAGCTCAGAGCCAGCCTGAACTACAAAGCGAGACCCTGTCTCAGAAAAAAAAAAAAAAAAAGACTAACGAGAAGATGATCTTCAAAGGCAAATGTCAAGCAAGTCTAATAGGGCAGAGTACTGAGTGTGGGCCTCTTAGAACACACCTTCCTTCTGCTGTGCTAACGCCGCATACTGTTTCTCAAGTACTGTACTTGACAATATCTTTAGGAAAGTTCTGTCTGTCTGTACCAAAGGAGGCAATTTTCTTATGGAGAAGAACTGATTATGTGGACAAGAAGAAAGGTGGTACAATAGAGCCCTTGCAATAAATTTGCATCTTCATCTCTGCCCATTTACTTAGCATACATATAAATTCATCTTCATTGAACAGTCTATTACAGTATGAGTCCATTTAAAAAAATGAGTGCTATGATAAAAGAATATTTTAAGGTATATTCCCAGGGGCAAAGTGGGCAAGAAGAAAGGCACATGGCAGAAGGACATCCACATATCCTTTTTAAGAAATTTCAATCCAGACTTTTATATTTTTTCTAATCTAAGTTATATCTTAAACTATAAAAGTTTTTGAGAATACTAGTAAAAACAGACATTTTTACATTTTATAATTTTTTATTTGTCCATATGCAAGTTAAAAAATGTTCAAGTTTCCCTTGACACATGACTAAGTCTTGGCTGGACCTCTGGATGTGCCATTCCGACGGTTGGTTTCTTCACACATTAATTGCACGGGCTGCAGTGCCGTCATCTTCCGTCATACGTCATACAGGGGCGGATCCTGCTCGGTCCCATTTCCACGCCCGTTGACAAGAACAAGGCAGGCTGTGTAACAGAGAGGTAAGGTGTCTGGAGAGGTGAATGCCGGAGCCAACTAGAGAATAATCTGATACCAAGTTGTTCATGTCCAAATTATTCATCTTCTCTGTGTTCGGGTTCTTTGCTTCTGGAAGTGGAATCCCAACACTAATGTGAAGATTAACAAAACATTACAGCGCATTGCCCAATGCTATGGAGCACATCAGTATTTGATAAGTGTTAGCTGATTCCACCATAAAAATAAAGTAAAAAAAAGAAGAATCATCATTAATGAGAATACCATCTGCAACTTGATTAGGTTCTCTAGCTATAAATCTGTCTAACATAAGGAATTTTATTAGAATTTATTGCTAAAGCAAAATCCTTTCCCTCGCAGAAAGAATAGTTTTGCTTTCTCATCTTAGAGCAATATGAACTATGCTGTTTTATCTTTTATCCTCACTCCCACAAAGCTTAAAAATATCAAATTTAAAGTTCATTTAAAATTTCACCTAAAATTATATTTTGTTTTTTAATAAATTGAGTTTATTGTCATAGTTTAGGCATATGCTATAATCACCCTTTTTTCTTCATTTTCTACATCCTGTTTGTTTCCTTGGCCTTACTGTTCCTTTTTAATATGTTAATGGCACATAACATTATTGGTGGCAGATTTCTAATGCTTTATTTTAAAACGGAATGTAATACTAGAACTATAAAATAATATCTCAAGTTTCTCAGCTTGATATATAAATATCCTTTCACAATGGGAAACTAAATTTACCAGAAGCCTTTTTATGATGACAGAAAAAAATGGTCTAAGAGTAAACAAATTAGACTCACAACTTTGGTGAAATGAAGTAGCTCACATACCACAAAAATTCTTAAGAACATTATATAGTAAGATTTAATAACTAATCATAATCAAATGGAGTCTGTCATGCAAATGAGAAAGTTTCAGCATCAGAATACATATAAAAATAATTTAGTACATTATTAAATCAGAAAAATATGATTATGCTAACATAAAAATCTTTGGATCATGTTAATCTGTTTTTTTTAATTTTTAAATCACTGTTATCACATTGAAAATAAGATAGCAGTTCCCTTGAGAATTTTTTAATTAGAGAAAACATTTAATTGAAAAGCTTAGATTTATTCCATTTAACTTAGGAAAAAAAAGAAAGATAACCACAATGCTGGTAAGGTTTAATGTGGTATTAGAAATATTGGTCAAAACTACAAAGAATAAATAAGGAGAATAAAATAATAAGTGCAAATATTTAAAGGCAATGAAAACACTCTCTTTGCAGATGATTTGAGCATACACCTATAAACCTAGCTAGTATCAAAGTGTAAAATGAATAAAAATTTTAGCAAATGCACTAACATTTCTTGACTTTAATGCTTTCTAAAGAAATAAAACTGAAAAATATCTTCATCAAAGTAACATATTTTATATGAAATATGTAAAAACCAACCATACACATTTTCTCAATGGAGAAAATTAAAAATTTTCATAGATAAAATATATAATCTGATTATATTGTAGACCTTCTGTGATATTTGAAGCAATAAATTAATATAATGAAGATGTACATTTTCCCCAGATTAAATGGCAGATTTAACACCGATATCTTAAAGCTTCAAGAGTACTCATTTTGAGGAACTTCATATAATTTTTCTGAAATTAACACGGAAGCTACAGGCCCATGAGTAACATCTGATTTGCTCCGTAACAAACTGGTCATTAATAGGAAATTAATGCTTTGTCTAAAAACAATTACATGCACTGAATAGAATATATTAGATGATTATCTAAGGGGATCATGGGACTATCAGAGAGGCATAGATTCATGGGCCACGTTTCTTGAAGAAAAGCTTAGACAGTGTGAGCCTAAGTTTTATTGTTAGAGATATTGTGGAAATAACCATTGGAGTTCTGGGATGTAGGAGAGGTCACTAAAGTCACAGGACTGGAGAAAATGGCTTGGCTCTGGGATGTTACAGAGATTAATAGTGGCAAAATCCTAGAGTGGAGTGAATTGGCAGCAGACTGTCTACATTTTCACTCTAAATCATTTTTTCCTGAACTGGACACACCCAGAGTAGATTCAAGACCCCCACCAGGAAGAACAATGAGGAAACAACCAGCTGAAGAGCTGCAAATCGAATGGGTTATGTTGGGAAGACAAGCTGTACGTCAGCTCCTGCCAAGCAGAGGCAGTCTTGGTAAACACCCAAGTCCTTTGGCTCAGAGTGTAAAGTCTCCAGGATTTAAGGACTTCCTTAATTAGGACTTCCCTTCAGAGTAAGGCAGCATCCTAGAAGAGAAGCCATGCCTTAAGAGTAAGAGCAATATGGAAATACATTATTGAAAAAATTCAAATAATCAAGACTTGGAGGAAAGATGCACAGTGAGTCATGACATTAGAACTGGTATTTTTTTTTTTTTAAGGGGGGATCAAACTTGGGATCTTAACGTTTGCAAGCCAGGTACTGGAACCACTGAGCTAAATCCCAGGCAGAAGTGATAATTTTGAAAGCTACATTCCAAAATGATACTGTGACTTACACAATTTTAACAAATCCAACTGATGTTCTGTATACAAGATGCTTAAATATTTTAATGTGATTCTGTTTAATTCCAGTCCTCTGTTATTTTATTAGTACATACCAAATAGTAAAACAAACAGAACCTTTAAATAAGTGTTTAACTAGAATAATCCTTTGGATTCAAAGTACTTGCCTTGATACTTTTAGCCTTGTATTTTTTTTTTTTTAAAACAGGGTCTCACTTTGTAGTTCAGGCTGGCCCTGAGCTCACTCTAGCCCAAGTAAACCTTAAATTCAGCAATCCTCATGCCTTTGCTTTTGCCTCTCAAATGCTAGGATTATAGGCCTGAGCCACCACACCCGGCATTGTGGTGTGTGGTACTGATTGCTGGTGAGCGTGAGTCAACACGCCCAGTATTGTATGTGGGTACGGAGATCAAACTCAGGATTTTGTGCTTGCCAGGTAGGAGCTGGAACCACTGAGCTAAATCTCTGACCCACTGGGTTTCTTTTGAGACCTTGTCCAATGCACACGTGGTCATTTTTGTCTCAAATAAAATTTTGTGAGCTTTCAAATTCACATGCAAATATGAAATTCTGTCCTGGTCTGATAAATGTTTTGACTTGCTACAGACAAACAGCTAAATTCAGAATAAATCACTGTATGTTATATTACGATGGTAAAATCCTATTGATTGTGAAATAATGTTTCTTTTTCACATAAATTACATTGGTTGACATATAGAAAGAACTTGGAATGGTGTCTGCTATATGGTAACTATTTTAAATGAAATTAATCTAGCCAAACATAGTGTAGATATTCCCAAAGCAAAAGTTGAAGATTAGTATTAATGATTCATATTTTTGAAACGAATAAACTATGATGAAAGGAAATATAATTTTCAACAATTTTAAAATTATAGTAGTCGTTCAGGACTGGTACCTTTCTGGATAGCATTTTTAAAGATAGTCTAGGGCTGGAGGGTTAGCTCAGTGGTTCCAGTGCCTGCCTCGCAAGCGCAAGGGCCTGAGTTCGATCCCCGGTAACCACATATAATGCTGGGTGTGGAGACACTCCCACCAACAATCAACACCGCATACCACAGTGCCAGACGTGGTGGCTCACGCCTGTAATCCCAGCACTCAGGAGGCAGAGACAAGAGGATTGGTGAGTTCGTGGCAGCTTGCCTGGGCACCATAGTGAGCTCAGGGCCAGCCTGAACTACAAAGCGAGACCCTGTCTCAAAAAGCAAAAAAAAAAAAAAAAAGATAGTCTAGAGTTCATGTATATACAATGTACCAGTAAAGATAAAAGCAAACAAACAAAAGATAGTGCCTTTGAACATGAAATTCTCACTTTTTGCCATTATTATGTGACTAGCTTATGAAATCACATTTGTTACTGCTCATTATTATAGTTTTGTTTTACCTTAATCTTCATGAGAAAAATCTAACTGGCTGAGTTCTCATAATTGTAGAATAGAAGTGAACTATTTCTGAATATAGAAAACCATGTATTTTTACATAGAAAAATATAATAAAGAAAATGAATATGAGATTAGAGATAATGTTTTGAGAACTTGGATAAAAGCTAAAAAGGCCGGGTGTGGTGGCTCACGCCTGTCATCCCAGCACTCGGGAGGCAGAGGCAGGAGGATTGCTGAGTTCGAGGCTTGCCTGGACTACATAGTGAGCTCAGGGCCAGCCTGAACTACAAAGCGAGACCCTGTCTCAAAAAAAAAAAAAAAAAGCTAAAAAGAACACGATATTTTAAAAATAAACCTAAACAATTTTAATATCACTTTATTAAATAAATAATTATATACTATGTGAAAACATTATATTTTTCTAACAGGAAAATGTAAAAAATTAAAATTTCTCTACATCAGTATTACATTTCAACATAGTAACTCATTTGAAATAAAATTCTTTTCATAAACTGTGAGTAATATATTATCTAAGAGTTTTAAAATTTTCATTTAGCTTCCTCTTGATGGCCAATTAATTTATGTATTCCTTTTTGTTCTATAAAGAACAGATCCTGTTTATGTCATTTTTGTGTGGTATAGTACATTGACTTCACTATTCAAAACTATTCTGAGTTTATGGGCTTTTGGAAATAATGGCCTCCATTAGAGTTTATAATGCATTCTGGGTGACATCGAAAAAAACATGTCAGCAGGGTAATTCTACTCTCAAAATGATCTCCTTCCATGAGTAATAAACTGCCTGCATATATTCATAAAAGACTCTCTGTGGGACATGTTCAAACTCACATGTGTATATATTCATGTCAAAGATTTATAAGAAATGGATAGTTTACTATAATTGTGAACAGATTTTAGTTATCATACAAAAGAATGTCTGTGTTTGGAAAAATGCTTGTATAAAATGATAAAAACAATTATTGCTACATATCATACTTAAGTCTATCAAGTTAACAGAAAGTCATCTTTACATGTTTATAAATTCAGTCACTTAAACATATGTTAACTGGTCTTTTTTTTTTTTTTTTAGACAGGGTCTCATTTTGTAGTTCAGGCTGGCCTGGAGTTCACTGTGTGGCCCAGGCAAGCCTCGAATTCAGCAATCCTCCTGCCTCTGCCTCCTGAGTGCTGGGATTACAGGCATGAGCCACCATACCCGGCACTGTGGTGTGTGGTACTGATTGCTGGTGGGCATGAGTCACCACGGCCAGTATAGTTGTATGTGATTATCCTAGATCGAACCAGGGACCTTGCACTTGCCAGGCAGGTGTTGGAACCACTGAGCTAAATCTCCAGCCCTTAACTGGTCAGGGCACTCTTATGTACCGAGTATTATGCTTTTATACAATTTCATTGTTTCTTATTTGCATACTTATTTATACTATAAGGAAAGGTGAAAATTGACTACTAATAATTTTGTTTTGTTTTGTTTTTTTGAGACAGAGTCTCACTTTGTAGTTCAGGCTGGCCCTGAGCTCACTATGTAGCCCAGGCAAGCCTCGAACTCAGCAATCCTCCTGTCTCTGCCCCCCAAGTGCTGGAATTACAGGCGTGAGCCGCCATGCCCGGCACTACTAATAATTTTAATAATGAATAATAGAAATACTGTGGTCTCTTTTTAAGTAGTATTTGATTATGAGAATAAATAAAGCTATAAGGTTATAAGGCGAACATGTAAGAGTCCCTGGTAAAAAGGAGATTTTGAAATATTATTATTGATTTAAGCATAATTAGTACTCATATATTATGCACTGACTGAGACTATATTCTTTGCATAATTCCCTACAGAATTTAATAGTATAAAAGCCAGAAATAGCAAAAGTGCATTTTCTAAATGAATCTTGATATTTAAAAATCATTAAAACATTAAAGACCTCAGCTTCTAAAATTTCAAACATTATATCCTATTGACTTTATTATTTTCTACTTTGTACTTTCTCTCTATGTGAACATATAGAAGTGCATATATGTATAATACAAGATATATATAATACTACAAAATATTATGTATATTTAGTTTTGTTTTCCAGACAAGATCTTCGTTTGTCATTGAACTGTGTCTTATTTTCTACCATTAATATTGTAATTCTCAGAAAGCAAATGTTGACAATTTTAAGTTGATTAAATTCATATTTACCTTACATTTCTCTTGCTAGGTTATCAGATAAATAATAAATATAATTAAATTTATTGAGCCCTTTCTTTTTTCAGTAATTATTTCATTTGTCTTGCACATTATCTATCCTCAGGCTATTTCATTTACCAGGAACAACTCTTACGAGGAGTTATAGGATAAGAGTGCTGCTGCTTGTCAGTCACAGTCGTGTGATGACACCTAACGTAACTGTAATTTTATTCAGAAATTTAGATGGAAATTTTCAGAATAAAGATTCAAAAGAATAGAATATGAATTCTTAAAAGTGAAACATTGTCTTGAAAGCAATGAGTAAGTGCCAATAATGAACACTACATTTTTTAAAATTTTAACTGTGTTGAGAATAAAATTTGCCAAGTTCAGGAAAATGACAATGAAATTGCTTCCAATACTTACTGAATTTAGAATTAAGTAGATATTCTCTTAGATTGTTACTAAGGGACCAATTCAGAACTATTTTAAAATAAATGTTTCCACTATAATTCAATTCTTCAAAGAACATAGCTATTAAAAATGTCTATAACCTGTTACATTATTGAAAAAGTATCTTTTTGAAAATATTTTCTCCATTTTGCTTTAGAAAACAAATGAAACCTCATATTAGAGTGTTTAGAATTAATTTATATGATTCACATAATCTAAATTTAATTGAAATGCTTTTTCATCCTAGTAAAAAATTATATATAATCTACTGAAAGTATTGTAATACTTTGCAGATGACGATAATCTTATAGAAAATGGTTTATTGACCTCATTCTTTTGCTGATTTTTGCGACTTGTTACTAAATTCCAGACCCAATGAAAATCAATACTTCATTAGATTCTAAGAGGCAAATTGATGTCTCTCTTAAATGCTTTATTTTCACACAGACTAGAGTGCCTAAGCCGAAGCCAAGGAGGAGCTTTAATTAAAAATAAGAAAACAGACACATGATAGCAAGTCTTGACAAAGCCATTTATGAAGGAAAAAGGAAACCACTCAGTGTACTTGTCAGGAAGCCAGTAATATTCTTTTTAAAAAAAGTGATTACTTTTATTTTAAAAGTAAAAAGGGACAGGAACCAAGGGAAAAAAATACTTCCGGTGCTGCCATTCTGAATGGTTGCTTTCACTGGGACATACTGCAGTGGCATATATGTCCATTTAAAAGCTGTGGCTTTTATTCTAAATGTGATTATTACCCTTGGTGACTGTAAATGAAGGGCAGTTGCTGTTAGATTTAATCACTTTCTATAGTAGCATGCAGCTGGGGAGAATTTAGCTTTCAAAAGGCGTGATTACAGAGAGACCATCCGTCTGAACGATGATCATCCTCTTTTGTGTATGTCACTCATATACCAGGATTGAAAATCTGAGCCACGAAAACCAAACAGGCACTTGGGTAAAGAAAATAAAGACTGGATTACACGCACCATCACAAGACAACTGTGATTGGAATATCTGAGTACCTTTTATGGAAACATACTTTGTGTTGTAAACAATGATTATTTATTATTCCTCATCCAATGACTCAGAAAGCAAATGATTGAATCTGTCTCAGTCAAAACTACCATCTACCAAATGGTCCTGGCTTGAGAATAATTATTTTTCCAGTACCACTTCTAGAAAAGCCTTACAGGGATTAATCGAAATGACTGTGAATGATATTCATAATTATCTCAAATAACTGACATTTTGTTTTTATCTATATTATGAAAGTGAGAAAGGTTTGCATGATGTATTGCACTGATATAGTGATATAATTATATAAATATACAAACTAAATTAAGAATAGTTATCCCAACAACTGCAGGCATTGTTGCTGGTCTTGCTTATCAAATTATGCTTAGTTGAATTGAGTTGCATTGAGGATCACAGTTTCTTGAGAAAAAAATATTTTCCTTTAACATACTTAAAATCAACTACTACATTTCAAGGTAATCCAGACCATATCAGTTATAATTTTTTCATATGCCACTAAATAATTATCCAATGCTTTTTTATAACAGTGTCTAGGAAAAACAAGAACAGAAATTATATATACTGTCTTAAAATCTGTCTCTTTGAATGTGTCATCCATACAACACTTTTTCCTATGCATTTAATAGAAAATGAAATGTGGAACAATTTGGGATCATCTCAGAAGAAGAGAGGATGAAGGACAAAATAATAATAACTAAGAGATAAAAGCTATTGAGACAAATGATTTTAAAGTAAGTACAGAAATCAATAGATCACAGATAGACAATTTCCGGATCTTCTCTTTGGCATGAACACCTGTAGATGCAAATGAGCTCTAGAAAGTAGGACAGCTTTTATAGAGTGGAATATTTCTATAGGAAACTTGGTGTGGGAATGTGATGAGGGGAAGGAATAAATATGATACAGAAAGAAAATAAAAGAGCATGTATAAAGGGGGGAGGAGGTGTGGGTGGGTAGGGATATGGG
>PVIC010021682.1:0-28343 GCA_004025085.1 Thryonomys swinderianus
CAAAAATATCTTATTTTTATGCTCAATGAATTTGAAGGTTTCCAAAAGGTGGTTGCAAAATTTTCCAAATAATCAGAATAAGGATGATTTGTGGCTTAGTCTAGTATTAATTTACAGAGACATAGAGATACAAGTACCTATATTTTTATACTCTTGTGTTCTCCATTCTGGAATGAATTTTCCATTCCTGAAAGAGTAACCATGACTTGTCACTAAGGTGTAGCAAAGCTCACAATATCAAGTAGATTTTTTTGTTATACTCAATTCATTTACATACAAGTTACATGTATTTTTCTTTTTATTTATATTTTTTGAGACAGGGTCTTGCTTTGTAGTTCAGCTTGGCCCTGGGCTCACTATGTAGCTCAGGCAAGCCTCGAACTCAGCAAGCCTCTGCCTCTGCCTCCTGAGTGCTGGGATTACAGGCGTGAGCCACCATGCCTAGCAACATGTATTTTTCTGATCAATGGAATATAATGTGATGATTTGATTAAACTTTGATTTTATATTTTTCATTAACCCCAAATAAGTGAACATACTTAAGGTGTATGGTGTGCTATTTCATCACACAGATGAGATTTGCATGGACCCAATTAGAGTAATCACCATCCCTTCTTTATAATTTAGTGTTTAGAGGCTTTGAGGTCCTCCCTTCTAGTCACTCGTAAATGGTATGACTGTTGGGAGCAGCAGCAGGGGCATCATGCTGTAGAATATTAGAACTTAACCTTTCTTGCAACATATGTTCTGCACAGTGATTTTCAACCTTGGCTGTTCTGCTGTGTAGGGCCTATGACCAGATATTCTACATTCATTAGTCTGATGTCACATGGTTTTCTGTTGCTTAAAACATTTCTAAGTTCATCTTAATATGCAGCTAGCTTGGAAAACAACTGCTTTAGTATTTTATTATAAAGCTAGGTTTTAGCATATTGTGTAAAACTTTGAAATTGGTGGCATTTTAATCACAAATTTGGTTAATGTACATATCATGAAAATAAAGATTTTGTCACACATGTTAATATTTTGTGGAAATCAAGATCATTAAAAGGAAAAGAAGGTCTGGGAAGGGACCTTTAGCATGTGTGAGGCCCTCACATCAATCTCCTATTTAAAATACAAAGAGCCTGTTACATCTTTTCCATTTTATGTGTTTCATTTAGGGACACGGGATCTCTCTATAGTTCAGGCTGACCTTGAACTCACCCTGTAGCCAAAGCTGACTTCAAACTCATGACTGTCCTCATGCCTCAGCCTCCCGAATTCAGGGATTAGAGGCACGTGCACTGAACTCAGTTTATATGATTATGATTAATGGTTAAAACAAATTCCAAAGAAGCTTGGAGATATGCTAGGATACAAAATTATATTTGTATAATTTTTATGTTCAACATATTTTAGTGGATTTTGCTGACTAAAAGTCAATAATCCATGAATGATATATGATATCTCTATTGTCAAGGCTGTTTTATTAAGTGAGCCAGCCCATTTGTAACAGATCCTGGAAATCACTACTGTAGTCAGAAACAGCATTTGAAGCTATTTGCAGGGACATTTTTTTTCTAACTTCCACACTACCTCAACTCAGTCCTGCAGAAGATCTTCCTGATCATATCATATATCAGGGATGTAGCACTTTCTCCAGAGAAATATTAATTGTTTTCTTAAATCCCTATTTTAAATGGCAAATTGAAATGTTTATATATTAACATTATGACAAAAAACAATCATGACCCATAGTAAAAATTTTTATTTCATACACTATAACTTTTTGAGTCATATTTACTATTTGCATAAAGATTTGATTGAATAGAAAATTTTTTGCAATTGTAATTTGTGTAATGCTGAAAACATCAAATACATTGCTTCCTCTCAGCTTCTTGTAGCAATGTTTGTGGAATTTTTGTGTCTGCAAAGGATTATTTTTAGTAGCCACTAGTTTTTCTTTTTCTTTTTTTTTTTTTTTTTTGAGACAGGGTCTCACTTTGTAGTTTAGGCTGGCCCTGAGCCTACTATGTAGCCCAGGCAAGCCTTGAACTCAGCAATCCTCCTGTCTCTGCCTCCCGAGTGCTGGGTTGACAGGTGTGAGCCACCACGCCCGGCTAGTTTTTCTTTTATAATTATGCCTCATACTCCAACATTTTCTGAAATAGTTTTAATTTTTTTCACTGTTGAAATATTTAATATATATTTTATTTTATTCATTTTTAGAGTTTAACTTCAATAAAAATATAATTTCCTTTACATATTTCCCATAAATAGAACCTACATTACCATTCTATTCAAAAGAAAATAAAAATTTGCTAAACTTTTGCATTGAACTCAACTATTTTAATAATTATACACACACATTTCTAGAGAATAGTTAATAAACATCTACAAGTTGAAGTATGCTTTCTAATAAATTTTCTTAGTATTTTTATTTAGATTATGTAATTTAAGGTGGGTACATGATGTGAACTTGACAAGAGCAAAGAAAAGGTGATTTCCTATTCTACACTCCTAACACATGCTTTTACATTTAAGAGTCTAAAAATATGTATGTCATCCTCATATCTAGCTTCTGATGTCTATGTGTTTCTCCCAGTGAATACTAAATACATCCCTAAAAATAGCCACCAAATGAGCTGTATGTTGATGGTATCCAAATGACAGTCCAATTACTCAGTGTCTAGATTGTACTACATTATGTAATGGAACCTGGAGATCAAGTACAGACCCTTGAGTAGTCATTTGTTTAATCTTACTTAATAGTTTTAAATTCTTTGGTGAAAAATTTTCACATGAGTCTTCAATTTTAAGCAATCTTTTCCATTGGTCAGTAAGTGACCACAAAATAATTCTGTCCTGTCACAAAAAGCAGCAGTACATTTTATTAATGTATGATTAATATTTCCTATCCCTTTATTTCCAGTGCAACAGAATAATTTTTTTATGTCTTAGAGCAGCAACCAGGGGAGAAGTTTTCTCCATAAACCAGGCCTTCTCATTTATCAGATAAAGATAAGAGTGTAACTCATCCTGATCTCTTCTCCTCTGTTATGTGACTTCCATTTTATTTTAAAAATTGAACTTAATGACTTTTCCTTGATATAATATTTGCTGTGTAGAGAAAGACAACATTAAAAAAGTGAAGAGCATTTTGGAGTGCAAAAATAGTTCAGTTGTATTTTAGGAAAATATTAGGAGCATTTTAGTCTTCTTAAACATCGCAACTATCTTTTTGACTAACATTTTGAAAAGGAGATTCTCATCTTTTAAAATATGTCTTTGATTTCTTTTCATATATTCTGAACACATATTTTGGTGGTTGTTACTTTTGAAGCATAGATTTTGTTTTTTAGTATTCCATTGATGTCAACTATAAAGTTGGATATGGAGATTTATTTCAGATAATGACTTCAGAGGAATGGTTGAAATCAGTATCTTTATAGTGAAACCTAATCATACATCCAAGTTTATTTTTTAGAATGCACCTCCAAAAGTAGCAGAATTTTCTATATACCCTTCAGAAAATGTTCTGTTTGTTTTGTGGCCTGGTTTCATGTATGTTTTGCCTCATAAAGCCTCAAGTATATCTCATAAGAAGTGAAAATGAAATTAGAGAAGGCAACAAATAGCCTTAATAAAATAGCAGGTGGGCATAATTTTAAAGTTATTTTAAAAATGTCAAGGTAAATTCCCATCAAGTCAGTATCTAATGACATTATGGAAAATGAGCCTCAAAACAAAGTATTTAAATTTTCAGGTAGTGTTGGGGGTGCATAAAAGTTTTCTGGACCTGATAGTATAATCAAACATGGCAACTTGAGAAGCATGTGGTAAGTATTTTGGCCTCCATAGGGAAAGTGTATTAGAAGCAGTGGGCACAGGTGAGGACGTGGGTTAGAGAAGTCAGCACCATGAACACACAGAGAAGCCTGGGAATGAAGGATCCAGACAAGACCTATGTCTTTGGGTCAGGGAGCACAGTCAACAAAGTAATAGGACAGAAGGAGGGACTGAGACGCACAACCTCCAAACTCATGCTCCTTTCTCTCTCCAGTGTGTTTCTGGAGGTTTCAGTTGGTGAAATCAACTCCTACTTAAAAGGAGCTTGGGGGCTGGAGGGTTAGCTCAGTGGTTCCGGTGCCTGCCTCGCAAGCGCAAGGTCCTGGGTTCAATCCCCGGCAACCACATACAATGCTGGGCGTGGAGACTCACGCCCACCAGCAATCAATACCACATACCACAGTGCCGGGCGTGGTGGCTCACGCCTGTAATCCCAGCACTCGGGAGGCAGAGGCAGGAGGATTGCTGAGTTCCAGGCTTGCCTGGGCTACATACTGAGCTGAACTACAAAGCAAGACCCTGTCTCAAAAAAAAAAAAAAAAAAGGAGCTTGGAAAAGAGTCCAGTATGAGTTTATCATCCTGGGGGCAAGAAGTGGGTCAGAGAGAGGTGAGAAAAAGGGAGAGAGACAGAGACAAAGATAGAGACAGAGACAGAGAGAAATAGCAAAAGAGATGGGGAGTGAGAGAGGGAAGGTAGTTGGACTTTGAGGGCAAATGAGAGATAATAAAAGAAATCCCCCTGAAACATTCATTTATTTCTTATTTATTTATACAGTTATGTATTTAGGTTAAGCTAAGAGATTATATTTTCCCATTTGAAATCATAGATAGATAGATGGTTTTTATTATTATAAATATTATAAATATAATATTTTACTTATATATTTTAAGTGAAATCTTGAAAGTCCTTTATAGAACTAGAACTCCATGTCAAGGAATAGTAAAACTCAGTGTCTAGCTATACAAATTTAATGTGCATACATATGTCTATTATGGGTGTACATATATAGTATTTTTGTGAGCCATACAGCTAACACATTATACAAACTAAATACATTAATGATATAAATCATTGTACTGCCAGATACACATAAATTAAAGACATTCAGGGGTATTACTGTTTTTTATTTTGTATTTTCAGTTATGAGCTCAATTTGATGGCAACACTTGTTAATGAAAATCGAACACCTTACTCTAGTACATTATTGCAAATTTGTTATGCCTGTAAAAGTGAGAATATGCTTCTTTAATATCAGCTATTATGGGCAGCTTTACTTATATATTCCTGCTTAACCCCCCCCCCCATTTTTCAGGCCAAAATCTTTCAGAAAGAAAAGCAAAAGTTGCTTAAGAAGAACATTTCCTCAAATATTGAAGTTGATTTTAGTCAATATTGTTGATTGAGCTCTTGCGTTTATCCCTACTGAAAGGAAACACATGAATGATAATAACACCTGTTATGATTTACCACATCTATCATGCATGTGTAGTGCCTACCAGATAAATCTCTAAAAGGAAACTATTTCCTGCATTTTTAATGTTTTAAAGGGAAATTAGGCATTACTAAATGATCATATTAAATTAAACAATTACAACTTTTCATAAGGTTTTATTTCTCTATTACTATTTTTCTTATGGTATTAGTCCAAAACTATATTTCACTTTTTCCATTTTTTTCTATTTATGCTTCTCTGAGCTTTATTTTCTAAAAAATAAAATGTAGGAAAGATTTGGTAATATTAGAAGTCCTATTCTTTTCTTTTTTGATCTTCCCTGAATGTTTTTACATGGCACATGCCCTCATCTAAATCTAGTTAGAAGTTGGAATTAAACTGCTCTTAGTCCAAGATGAAAGTATTGTCTTCTGGGCTTTCTTTTGTGTATGAATTTTTAAACTTTATATTTTTATAGAAAGCATCATCAATTTAATGGATGCATCTATTGATGAGTCTGAATTCTTAGGGGCTTTCTGCAGTAGATCTCTGTGGGAACAGGAAATTTGCAAATCTAGTGTTTCAAATAAGTAGAATGACTTTAGCTGTTAGTGGTTCCTGTTCTTTTACACTATTTTTGTCTGTTGTAAATATTTACTATGTAAAATAAACCAACAAAAAACCCCAGTTTTGTATTTGCTAGTAAGGTGTCAGGGCCTATGACAAAGCCAGATCCAGTAACAGAAACATTGAGAGTATTAGTTAAGTGCTTCAAAGTGGAAAATCCAAGTTGCTCTGTCTGTTAAAAATAATCAGTTTGTATTAATCTGTTCTCACTCACACAGCAGTCTATATTTTGGTCATGTGTTGTATATTCAGCACTTGGACAAAAGTTGTCAGTGTTCAAGTTTTTCTTTTACTATTTTGCTGCTTTTTCTTTCTTTTCTTCTTTTTTAATAACTAGTATCTTCTCAGTTTAGTTTGGCAAGTATGCACTTCCTGCTGTTCAGATAGTCTGCCAGACCCAGACTTCAAGAACCTAGAAGGCTGTCAGTGACTACTTAACAACAAATTTTTTGAAGAAAACATAGAATAAAAATCTTCAAATCTCAATTAGCTTCTTTTTAAAGTAAATGGATCTAAGTTCTCTTTTCAACAAAAACTATCACTGGGAAAAATGTATTGTTTAAAGTTGTTAAAACTGAGATGTTTCCCTTATATTTTAATGTTCACAAGTTTTGTTGTTCATTCTGTAAGATTTTGTTTCTTTGGAATTTAAGTGAGCAGGATTATTTCTAAAGGTTCAGATTAATGAAACATTATAGACACAGGGAAGTAAGACGTCCCTACAGTGAGACGTGACAACATCAGGGACTAAATGGAAATAATTAACATCTCAATACCAGAGCTTGATTCTACTACTGAGAAGAAATACAGTGATTTAGAATACACTGATGTGCCAGGCATGGTGGCTTGGGTCTATAATCCCAGCACTCGGGAGGCAGAGGTGGGAGATTGCTGAGTTCGAGGCTTGCCAGGGCTACATAGTGAGCTCAGTGCCAGCCTGAACTACAAAACAAGACCCTGTCTCATTTTTAAAAAAAAAAAGCACTTAAATTTTTAAAAGTTCTTAATATGAATATTTTCAGTAATGCTCATTTTAAATAGAATACAGATGTCACAATTGAGATTTTGCTTGAAAAATTATATAAGCTGTCTTTATATATTGTGATTATATTCCAATATTATTAAAATGTTTGCCTCCAGTATGTAATCTTATATAGAGTGTTATGTATTCAATCCTTCCCATGTAGTTTGTTTTCTCTTTGCTAGAAGTACAAGAAATCATTATACATTTAGGTTAAGTCTTTAGGAAAATACCCAGAAAGCTTAAAAACAAATTCTAATTAAACACAAGAAAAACACAATGTTTTATTATAATTATTGTAATTATACTTTGCTCTTAATTTGATATTGTAGTTTAAATTCTAATTTTCCTTTTTAAAATGAAAGCAAATATTCTTGGCATAAATTATTTAAAACTTTTATTTAATAAGGATGTATGTGTCTGAGTACATCCAAGTTTTCATAAAATAAAAACAGAGGGAGCCCAATGATTTTTGAGCTGTAAATATTTAATCAAAGTATATCATGCCTTAGTAATAGCAACAAAACCTATTTTCTATAATATGGCATATCAAATATGGGTATTTATAAATGCATACAACTGTATGTCTAATTGCCTTAAAACATATTTTGAAATTGTTACTTAAATGAAATGAGGTTAGTTATAGACTTTTGGGGGCATATTTGTCACTTCTAATTAAGAAGATTAGTAATATTAACATTCAACTTTACATTTTCAAAGGATTTAGCTCATTAATGATTACAAATTTCCCTGTATTTGCTACAGTTATGATTTTCAGTGTTATAAATAATGGAATTTTAGAAAAATATTCTTAAATACTTGGAAGTCATTTTAAATTCACCGGATTTCAATTAATGCTGTATGTATTAATATTTGAGTTCAGGAAGTTTTTAGTCAGTTAAACAAAAATCAAAAATTACCTTTGGCATTTGTGAATTGTACAATTTTGAGTTATGGTGGTATCTCTTTCCAGCTGGAAGACTGGAATAGTGTAGTGCCAGGAACACGTGGCTTATGTCATGCCAGGAAGCTTAGGTGTTCTAATTTAGTCTCTAATCCAGTTATGTGAAATGCATTAAGAACTGTGTGGGGTTCTTAGCAAAATATGTAAGATTACAAAGTTTTTCATTTATGAGTCATGTAATCTCCAGGGAGTTACTTTGGCATTTATCCCATATTTATCAAATGGACATCATCATAGAACCCATGACATGAATTAATGTGCCAATTGAAGAATTGACCCTTTTAGCACAATGTTAGGGACATGGAAAACATATGACAAGTTTGAGTACTACTATTTTGATGATGTAATAATGATAATTACTTAGGTTAGGCTGAATTTCAGTGTCAATGAAATGTCAATAGGAGTCTTTTCTATTTAGGTCAAAATATGAAATCCATTCTGTGTAGCGACCTCAGAAGATAAGGATAGCAGAGCAAGATGAGAATCCAAGTGGCAAAACAGTAAACATGATGGTTTTCTTTTTAGTAGAAAAACTGTCCCAAGAGAAAAGAAAATAGGACAATGGAAATGCTAGAATGTATAACAGATATTATGAAATAGAAAATATTTAAAGGGAAAAGGGTAGGGGTAAATAATGATGGGTATGAAAAAATACATTAAAAAAGAAAGCATGTGGGGGCTGGGGATTTAGCTCTAGTGGTACCACGCCAACCTTGGATGCACAAGGGACTGAGTTCTATTGCTAGTACCACAAAAAAGAAAACAAAAAGCTTATGAATATAGGAGGTGTGGAGTTGTAGGATGAGCAGGGGAAATGGGTAAAAATGAGAATTAACTCATGTCATATACTGCTACAAATTTCCCAATGTTGAGGGAGATTGTGATGTGCATATAAAATATACCAATAAAGGATTTAATTAAAAATGAAATCTAGTAAAAATCTTTAAAGGAAGAGAGACTTAGGAGTTTAATTCCTCAGAGTCAGGAAACTTGGATAGTTGCTCCTTGTTATGCAGTTATTTACTTGAGTGAATTAATCTTCTCCAGAGGAAGATAATCAGTAGAAAATACATGTGCTTACCAGATGAGAGATGGAAGACATGACAACGGTCTTTTGCATGCTGACATAGTAGTAGATCCTGTAGCTGCTCAGCCTATGAAGATAGAAACTATAGAACTAGAGGCATAAAGGCCGCAGCACCTCATGAATGATGACGGACTAGCAGCTCATAGCAAGTCTTTAATCAGGAAGTTTGAAGGAGCTGGAGACCTGAGTTTGTCCAAATGGGACAGTATGGAAGGACACACTTTCTTAATAAGACTGAAGCTCTTCAGAATGGGACATTTCCTTATTCTTTCCCTTTTTTATTCCACCCTATCTGTAAGCCCATTGGTAGGTGCTACTCATAATCTGTCTGGGTTGTCCTGCTTCTTTTGCTGGTCTACATGTCAGTCATCTCCAGACCTTTTTAGTATCTGTGCTTTACTAATCTGCTAGGCATTTATCACTTCAGCCACCTTGATTTCACAATTAATGGTCAGAGTTTGCCATTTGTAAACCTGATAACCAGACATGACATACTTAATCACTACATACAATAGCAAGTTCATGATTCCACCTGGCATGATACAACTATCTTGTATACAAATGAACACATTTTAATTTTCTCAGACAAGTAGCAAAGTTTTTTGCTTTGAGTGATGCTTTTTTGCCTGGCATGCTATAATTTATATATTATAATGCAGATTTCATAATACTTATATATAGTGTTATCAATGTTATATTTAGTATATGTGCTGCCGAAGCGAGCACTCAATATTATATTTAAAAGAAATAAATAACTGTTTAATATATGTTTATGTACCATGAGCCTGTTAACAAGAGGAATAAGAAATATGACAATTACAATCCTCATTTCTCTAATTGGTTATATGCTTAAATAAAATGGTACTTATAATTGCCGTGTTCTCTGACTTTGTATGCCCTTAAGTTTCAGTAAGGAACACAGTGGGTCTTGGTTTTTCCTTGGGTGGGAAGTACCATAACTTCATTTCTGAAGTTAGTAGACCATTGTCATCCTGCCTGAATTGGGTTGTTATAGTTTCTAATTGACTTTAATAGCAGGGCAGGGAGACACCCTAAAGGAGCTTTTGTATTTCAAACACATTCTCTCTTACTTTCATTGTGAGTAGTGGCCAAATTTCCCCTTGGTAGTTTGGACCAATCACAACATCATCACCATAACTGCTTTTCTACCCTGTTGTTTCAGAGGCATGAGTGGTCCAAGATGCCTAGAGGGAAGTTTTAGCTTCCAGTTCAGTGGAATCATTGTACCTCTTGGTGCAAGTATTCTACTTCTGGGACTTAGATTTCTTGGCTAGTGGAGCCTAAACTCACAAGAATAGGAATCAAAACTTTGTTGAGTAGTAGTATTCCATTTTTTTTATCTTGATTCCTGCACTCATAAATTCTAGCTACTAGAGGAAATGAACCATATATTGGATATTAATTTGGAGCATATAAACCTTTTGGAGAGCCTTGCCCTAACCTAAAGTATACCAGCACTCAGCAGGCACATCCCAAAGATCCTTAAACTGCTTTATCAACCCAGCTGCTTCAAACCAGTGGATTCCATGCGCATGAGCCAGTTGCCACACATCATGTGCATAAATTGCATTGTTTGGTAAGGAGTAATGTGTGGAGTTCCACGAATGTGAATGAGACAGTGCTTGAAAGCTAGGGCATTCCTCAATGACTACATTCAGGGCGACCTTGGTGAGTTGGAGTCAGTATTTCCGAACCCACACATAACCTCCATCTCTGCCAATATGGCTACTTTGTTCATGAGCCCATTGGGCGGAGACAGGTAGCTGAAGAAAAAGGCTGACAGCTATTCACAGAATGGGTCATGTTGTCAACTTTATTACTAGAGCCCTTTTCTGCCATTGACTACTATTTGCACAATACATAAATATTTTCACTTCCACATATATGGAGAGGTCTACCCACATCTCTTTCTAAATGCATTTGTCACCAATTTTTCAGCTTTTTTCCCTCCATATCTTTGACCATGCAGCCAGACCAGTGTCTAAAGCCTATAGATCAGTATAGAGTCACATGTCTTGCCCTTTGTCTGTCAGGCTATATGTTCAACCAGGAGTATGGACCCCTATTCTGTCCATTGAGAAGATCCATCTTTACCACTGTTCTTTAGGAATGTCCTTCAAAGGAGCTGTAGTGTTCTAGTTGGTCACTTTTAGGTGATGCCTCCATAAGATGCTAAATGTTCTACAAACCAAGTCCTTTTTCTGTCTTCCTCTATCAACTGCTGTAAGAGTATATACCCCAGAAGGACGCAGATGCAAGGGTGGAAATAGAAGGCAGTATATCAAGAGTAGGAAGAATATATTTTTGGTTTATTTCTTCATGTAACTTGTTTGTACCTTCAGTACCTGCTTGAACCCAATCATTTATATCTAACTTATATTTGACCACAGACTTTTGCCCTGTGCAACCTGCATTATGATTGAGTAAATCAGATAGCCCCCAGTTCACAGTAAGCAGTTTTTGTTTCATGGTAAAATGGTGTCCACAGTCAGCATTTAGCTTTCACTAAGGCCTCAAAACAGGGCAGGAGCTCTTTCTTAAAGAGAGTAGTTGTTAGCAGATGGTGATAGAGTCTCAGTCCCAAATGATAGGAGTCTCTGCTTTGATTCCTCTTTGGAAATCTGCCACAGGCTCCAAATATCATTCTTAGCTACCACTGACACCCTATTTACCTTTGGGCCCTGTTGGTTAATGTAGGGAATAGGGAAAGGGGATGATACCAGAACCCCTGGAGTGGGTCCTGGTCTCTTGTGAACCCTGACAGGACAAAACAAATTAAAAAGTAAAGACAAGAAATGAGGTGTTGAGAAGAAGCTGGGTTCTGGGCCTGATCAGTGCCTGTCTGGACAGCAAAGACAAAGGCACCCTGATCTTGCCCCTCTTTATTGGGTTTATAGGGAATAACAGATGACTAAGAGAGCAGTTGTAATCCTAGGATGATAAGTATTTTATAATCTGAGGAAGTGTCAGATGTCTAGGAGAGAGGCCATAATCCTAAACTGATAGGGATCACATGCTTAATGAGGATCTTAGGCTGCTGAGAAGTTTATGTTGTTTAGGATGGTAAGATGTGTAGAGGCATTCTTACAAACAGTAAGTGGGATGAGTTCAGCTGATAAGGAATTTGTTCCCCTCCAGGAGAAACCCTTCTCTTATGACTTTATTCTTAAGGAACTAGGATGTCTTCAACTGCTGTAATCTTACCCTTATGTATCACAGGGGCACAGCAACATTGTGGTCTCATCTGTGACTGGAGACAAAAAAGGAGTTATTGTCTGGCATGTGGCGTGGTACCTTGTGGAAGAATAGAATGATCAAGTTCCTTCTAAACATATTTGTGACATAGGCTGGAAAGTTGATACACCTCTGAAGCAGGATAGTAGAAATGCATTCCTGGTATTGTCTCTTGAAAGTAAGTTGATTCTGATGGGTCTTATTGGTAAGTATGAAAGAAAAGGAATTTCCCAAATCAATAGTTGTATACCAAATACTAGGTGATGTATTAATCAGCTGAAGCAAGAAAATTATATATGTTATAGTAGCTGCAGTTGAGTTGCAGTTAATGATTTTACTGTAATCTATCATCATTCTCTAAGATTCATCCATCTTTTACACAGGTCAAATGTTAATGGGTTAAACTGGAATATAGAGGTGACCACTGACCCTGCATATTTCAAGTCCATAATGGTGGCAAGAATCTCAGCAGTTCCTCCCGGAATGTGTTACTGGTTTTGATCCACCATTTTCCCAGATCTGGGCAGCTCTAGTGGCTTTCATTTTGTGTTTTTAGTCAAACAGGCTGGATTGCACCTGTTAGGGAACAGCTTAGTTATTATATCAATTACTAAGTATACTCACTGCATTTGTGGCATCTGTTACTGTGGAAATGACCACAGGATGGATTCAGACTGTGGCTAAAACATAATTTATCACCTGGCTTAATATAAACTTTCGATAGTGCATCACTTTTCTTCTTTAAAGACTCTCTGCTTCCCTTTCATTCCATAAATTTTGGGTCCCAAAGTTGGCTCATCGCTGGGAATTGGTTGAAGGAGTATGATTTCTTGGTGCTATTATTTGAGACATATATTTTTAGTTAACCTTTAATTTTTTCTGCTCAAATAAACCTATTACAATTTAGTAAGCTTCTTATTTATATATTTCATGGTGGGGAGCACTGTAATTATTGGTCAACACCACAGGTCCACATATATGAAAATATCCTAATAAATCCTTTACCTCTGCTCACCATTATAGTAACTAATCCCCCCCCCCCCCGCCTTTGGCATCAGAGTGCTATCACTTTGCCTTTGGTATTGGAGTGCTGGAGTGCAAAGTTTGGCTCATGCCACTCCAGAATGCAATGATCTCTTTACATTTCCCGAGTGAGTGACCTTGTTCTGCACTGAAAATTTTGGCATACAGTGAAAAGTGACAGAGTGTTTCAAGGATACTGCTACTCTGATTGCAAATCTGTTTTCCTCAAGATATCAGTTTTGGGCACTGATTCTGTGGACCTTCCCAGTTTAGAGGACCAAGTGACAGATCCATTCCAGTGTTTCCATTTCTCCGACAGTTTGAATGCCTTCATTAAGAATAAACAAAGGAATATAAGCCATTTCACTTGTTTATGATGGGCCATCTTTGGATTATTTTAACCAACCAATTAAATAAATAGGATCTTTTTTTTAAACTCTAGGAGCTATTGTATTAAATTGAAATCTTTGCTTAATGAGCCTATGTCAAGCTGTTTAGCTTGCTCTATGCTTCTGTTCTTTGCAACATTGTCACACGCTCTTAAATTTCGTTTACATACTTAATCCTTACCCTGATGCTTGTGAGAATTAGAAAAATCAAGAAGTTTTCTAGAAGTGCAGTGCACCTCCTAATGGCTCCCACTGTGAAGCTCATCTTTACTAGTTTTCTGGGATTCGAGCCTGATGATAAGTCTAGAGGCAAAGGACGCTAGTAAAGATGGGTTCTGAGAGAAGAGGCATTGCCTCGCCAAGTAATTGTGTCAGCAAAGGCGCATGAGATCAGAGGTGACGATGCTGAACACATGGGGAACCACTGACAGTAACTGTGGGGACATCTCTTCCTCTGACCTGATAATTTTATTAGAATTTAGGACGACATTGACCTCAGCCCCGTCAGCTTCCTTCTCCAAATTACCAGGCTGATTTATGGGTTCACATTCTCTTTCAATCAGTGCCCTCACTTTCCCTTTAATTAGAGAACTTCTGAAATTGAAAGTCAACTTCTATTGTCATTCAGCCAATGGTCTGATGAAGGCTTGTGTCCATTTTTTGGTAAGTTCAGCCCTATGGCTGAAGGAGAAGATTTTTTTTTTTCCCAAGATACTCTGAAGACTAGTTTTTTGTTGTTGTTGTTTTTCATTTTGTTCTTTCTTTATGTTTGTCTGGAGAGATAGAAAGGTGAATCTTCCCAAGGAAGACCAAACAAAACCGTTTCTAGTGATTTTGTGAGGCTGTGGGATAACCATTTCTGTTATTCTCGTAGAGTAGGGTTTTTTATATTTTCAATCACCTGATCATAAAAGAACAAAAATTCTTACAAAAGTTTCATAAACATAGACTACAAAAGTAAATTATAAATAGACTTAATGAGGAGTAATTTGTAAATAGTCAACATCTGAATAGACCATGATATAACTTACTTGGTTAAGCTACAATCTGATTTAACCAATTATAGTGTCAAGTAATAGTGTCCAGACCCAGCACTGTGGCTCATGTTTGTAATCCCAGCACTCGGGAGGCAGAGGCAGGAGGATTGCTGTGAGTTTGAGGCTAACCTGGGCTACATAGTGAGTTCAGAGCCAGTCTGAACTACAAAGTGAGACCCTATCTCAACAACAAACAAAAAACTTCCAGAGATTAAAAAATACGAATATTATTTACAAGGCCAAAAAATGATTCACTTACCTGTCACTTGTGTGATAATAGTTATTTACTATTATGTACTATTTTACTAAATTTCAAAAAGATTCAAGTCTTTTTAACAAACTACTTATGTATGTATGCATATTATCTATCTTATGAAAAAGCTAATATTCCAAACGTTGATATTTTAGAATTAAAATTCTAACTTTGCCACTTTTCACACATACCATTTGGCTTTCTGATTTTTTCCCACTCATCTGGGGAGGCCTGACTTCCAGGATACCTAGAAGTGATCAAATCAGACAAACTCCATGCTCTCCAAAATAATAAAATTTGCATGCATTTTTAAAACATATAACATTGCTTTTTGAAATACTAATTAATTTCTTAGTCTTATGTATTCTACTTTTACATGAAAGGTATAAAAATACAAAAATTATGAAAGTGATGTTATGGAATTTTTTTAATAAGTGAGGTTATAATTAAAAGATTCCCTTGTACTGACGACTAAAGGAACTGACAGTGTAGCAAGGAAACTGTGACTCTGATTGCTAATCTGTTTTCCTTAAGGTATTAGTGTTGGTCACTCATTTTTTTTTTTTTTTTTTTTTTTTTTTTTTTTTTTTTTTTTTTTTTTTTTTTTTTTTTTTTTTTTTTTTTTTTTTTTTTTTTTTTTTTTTTTTTTTTTTTTTTTTTTTTTTTTTTTTTTGCTTTTTGGAGACAGGGTCTCGCGTTGTAGTTCAGGCTGGCCCTGAGCTCACTATGGTGCCCAGGCAAGCCGCTGCGAACTCAGCAATCCTTCTGTCTCTGCCTCCGGAGTGCTGGGATTACAGGTGTGAGCCACCACGTCCGGCATTGTGGTATGCGGTATTGATTGTTGGTGGGCGTGTCTCCACGCCCAGCATTATATGTGGTTACCGGGGATCAAACTCAGGTCCTTCCGCTTGCGAGGCAGGCGCCGGAACCACTGAGCTAACCCTCCGGCCCTGTTGGTCACTCATTTTGTGGACCTTCCTGGTATATAGGACTAAGTGACTAATCTATCCCAGTATTTCCGTTTCTCCAACAGAGAAACATTCAGGTGTATTCTGTTGAGTACATTTATGGAATTGTTAATAGGATAAAATTCTTTATATCTAAACAATTCCTCTTGTGAAAATTTTAAACTCTGGCTTCAATATCTCTGTTCTACTGCAAATATATGATTGATTTAGGGCCTGATACACTCATCATGTTTTCATTGTGATTAATATTGAAAAAAGTGCATGTTAAATTTTTACAATTAATTATAATCAATCCTAAATATTATTATTATTATTATTATTTTGAGGCAGGGTCTTGCTTTGTAGTTCAGGCTGGCCCTGAGCTCCCTATGTAGCCCAGGCAAGCCTTGAACTCAGCAATCCTCCTGTCTCTGCCTCCCGAGTGCTGGGATTACAGGCGTGAGCCACCATGCCCTGCCTAAATATTTTTTTAAATTAGCATTTTAAAATATTTTCACAATAAAGTACAGACTTTGTAGGAAAATTTGAAGTAGATCTTGATATTATGAAAGTGATGGTTATGTTTTTTTTTTTCCTTTTGGAGACAGGGTCTCGCTTTGTAGCTCAGGCTGGTCCTGAGCTCACTATGTAGCCCAGGCAAGCTTCGAACTCAGCAATCCTCCTGTCTCTGCCTCCTGAGTGCTGGGATTACAGGCGTGAGCTACCATGCCTGGCACTATGGTATATGGTATTGATGGCTGGTTGGTGTGAGTCTCCACGCCCAGCATTGTATGTGGTTACCGGGGATCTAACTCAGGACCTTGTGCTTGTGAGGTAGGCGCCGGAACCACTGAGCTAACCCTCCGGCCCGATGGTTACTTTTTGAAGAAATGTTGACTATCATTCATGTCCTCCTAGGAAATTGTAGCATTTAGTTCCTGTTTAAAAAAAAGAAAAAAAAAAACAATGATTTGAAGTGTTTAATGTTTTATGATATATTGGTGTGAATAATGTATTGATACTACTAAAACCTCATAGACGAATTGTTCTATGATTTTAGGTTTTTAGTAAAATATCCATCTATGGCATTTTCTTTCTATATCACATTAGTGGAATGATTCTTCTAGTGTAACTACCATCTGTAAAATTTTAAAATTCTTCCTGGCCTCATTTTTAAATGTCGAGAGATTTAATGCATATAGTTTTGGTAGCTTACTTGTCAATTATATACTCTCTTTTTCTGGGCTACCCAGTTCCTCAGAGATGTTTCTTTCTTTATTTGATTTTATTTGTACATTTTATACATATATTATGAACACATTCAACATTGAGAACTTGTACTAGTACATGACACATCTTTATTCTTTTTTTTCTCCTTTGCCCTGCCCTCCCTACAACTCCCTGGCCCCATATACATAGCCTTTCTTTCCTTTTTTACTATCATTTTTTATATTCCTCTTTACTTATCCCTAATCTCCTTTTCCTTTTTCCTTTTGAACATTTTCTATTTCACAGTACCTGTCATACATTTTAGAACTCATTTATACCTTCAGTTTCTCATAGCAGAAAATTATATGGTATTTAGACATTTGTGTTCTATTTATTTCACTTATGAGTATGGATAAAGAAGATAGTTTTAATGAACTATTACTCTGCCATAAAGAATGATAAAATTGAGTCATTTATATTCAAATGGATGTACCTCGAGGACATACTCAGATGTTTCATTCGTGTGTTTCTTTGTTCAACAGTAGTTCACTAATAAATAGTAGGCCAAGAAGCTACCAGATAAATCTAGTGGAGTTTGGCCATACTATATTTGTACTTCCCAACATTTAAAATTTACTCATGTTTTATTGGCTGTCTAGTTCACCTTCCTTGCTATTATTATTTTGATTCAGTTTTTGTTTGCAGGTCTAATTTTTTCTTTTCTTTTCTTTTTTTGGTGTTTTGTATATTCTGGATATGAGTTCTCTGAGGAACAGCTGGAAACATGTTTTCTTATTTGTTTTGTGGTCTCTTCACTCTGTTAACTTTTCTTTTGCTATACAGATATCTTTTCATTTGTTGTGATCCCAATTCTTGGTTCTTATTACTATTGTTTTAACTTGGTTTTCTTTAATTGGTTAGTTTTGAAAGTGTGACCTTTTTGACAATGGTTTTGTCTATCCAAGAGGAAGGGATAGGTATACATTTTCTGTTTCCTCTGCTCTCTTTTATTTCTTTCTCTTGTCTAATTATTATTATTATTGAGACAGGGTCTTGTTTTGTAGTTCAGGCTGGCCCTGAGCTCACTATGTAGCCCAGGCAAGCCTCAAACTCAGCAATCCTCCTGTCTCTGCCTCCCAGTGCTGGGATTACAGGCGAGAGCCGCCATGCCCAGCATTGTTATTTGTGGTACTGATTGCTGGTGGGCGTGAGTCACCGCAACCAGCATTGTTGTATGTGGTTACAGGGGATTGAATCAGTGACCTTCTGTTTGCTAGGCAGGCACTGGACCACAGAGCTAAATCTGGAGCCCTCTCTTTTCTAATTGTACTGGTAAATGTTTTGAGAATTATGCTGACTAGGAGTGATAATTGACATCCATGACTTGTTCCTGATTTCTTTCAGTTTTCCACCATTTAATGCAGTGTTCATAGTAGGTTTGTCATAAAAGGATTTTATTAGATTGTGGTAAGATCCTTCTAAAAACTTTAGAGATTTTAAAAATCATGAATGAATGTTCATATTTTTAAAGATTTTTTAATGATTATTGAGATGATCATGTAATTTTTGTCCTTTTGTTTAGGGCATACATTTATTGATGTATGTGTGTTGTGCTTATATTTACTGACCAGTGTATATTCCGGCATTTTTGCACTGCACATGGGTTAAGCCTGGTTATTCTCAATGTATGATTACTTTGATGATTTATTGCATTCTGATTTTCACATCTCTTTTCATTAACGACATTGGCCTGAATTTTCTTTGGATTGGGTGTTTTTCTGCTTTATGGATCATGGTGATGCCAGCTCTCAATCTCAGTGTTATCAATATATTTGGAACTAGATAATTCTGGGAAGAGAGAAGAAGAGAATTCTCCTGCATCACTGTTTTTTCTTAACCTGTTTCCTGACTGTCATCAGTAGATGCCAATAACAACTATCCCAGATGAGAAATTGTATATGTGTGTGATATTTCAGGCAGGTGCAGCACCACTGAGCTACATCCCTAGCCCTAGTGTGTGATATTTTCAGTGGATTTCTTGCCTTGTTTTCTAAAGCTTTAGTTTTCTTATGCAGAAGCCCATATAGTAAGTCATGGGGGCAAATGTCTTGTACATGTTTTATGTTTTTTTTTTTTTTGATACAGGGTCTCGCTTTGTAGTTCAGGCTGGCCCTGTGCTCACTGTGTAGCCCAGGCAAGCCTCGAACTCAGCAATCCTCCTGCCTCTGCCTCCCGAGTGCTGGGATTACAGGCGTGAGCCACCACGCCCGGCTTATGTTTTATTTTTTATTGACATGTCTGTCCTAAAGAATCTAGGAACCAAATTAAGCAATAAATTACATTTCATTTTTGAAAGCAGTTATAACATTGAATATAAACTCATGCATAAACAAAATGGCATGCTAAGGTAGAAGCAGAGTTTAAAATCTTGTAAAAACAAGCAATTAACTTTCATATAATACATATGAAACAATTACAAATGAGCATTAAATATTTAATTTGAATCAAGATAGACCTATAGTTATTAACTAGCCTCTTTCTATAATGATTGTAATCTATTTTCTATTTTTGCTGTTTTCTTGGTTAAAAGCTACATTAGCTTGAAAATTATTTTTTCTGTTATTTTATATAAAATTCAGTTGTAAAAGAAACAGCTTTTAAAAAGCTTTAAAATCTCTTAGATGATGAGTGGTATTTATTAATTTACACCATACTAGTAATTGAACCTTGGGCCTAATACGTGTAAAGAGAATACTCTGTCCCTGAGATGTTTCCAGAGACTGATATATGATCTGTGGTTTATTTTCTAACAGCACAGATTACCCTATATTTGGCAATTTTAAAAGTCATGCTTTTCAAATCATTTTTTAAGTTTCTAGTGTTCTTGTTTAGGCTTTGTATACGAAACTGACTGTTGATGCTGAAAATATTGATACTGTTAACAATAAATAAATACTAAAAATGCCCCCAAAATTACAGACCAGTGAACCTCATAAGACAAAAATGTATTTTATGAATTTTTAAAACATTATATAAACTTTGAGCATATATCTTAATTCAAATCAATTAATTAAAAAACCTGTTTTATGAGAATTAACCATCTCCAAAGAATTCAGTAAGCAAAATATCTCATTGTAGATTTCAGCAGAAGAGAAAATGTACAGGAGACACGTTTTCCCTTTTTGAGGGAAATTGGTTTTATCTTGAATCTCAGCAGTGCAGACAGTGGTAACCAGTCCCCAGATTCCCCTTCAACACTGCCAGATGTTCACCTTTGTAGTCTATATAGTTCTTGAAAGAAGAGTATTTGCTATAGGAAATATAAAGTGGTAGAAATTCAGCAGTTGGTCCAATTATATTAGAAATAACCTTTCATCTATAGCTATGCGTGAAAATATGTGTAGTTTCTTGATTAAATCAGTGGTGGTAAACTATTATATATTGGCTGTATGGATATTTATAGCTATTCCAATTGTGTTTTTGCCTGTCTCTATGAGAGAAAAGTTATCGGAATGTTTCTTTGTAGTACTATTTATAACAAGAAAGTAGAACTTTTGGATGTCTTATCACTGCAACAGTGGACAGAATATAGGTGATAAAAACATATCTTTGAAGGTATATAGCTCCAGGGGAAATTATTACTTATGCACACAGAGAAGCAAATGGACTTGCAAACATAGTGTAGAGTGGAAAAAGTTGATAAAATGAAGTATATGGTAAAATATTACTTATACTTATTGACATATTTTCCAAGCATTCAGAAGACAATAAGTAGGTACTATATTTAAGAATGTTGACCAATGAATGTGGGGGTGGAGTGAAAATTAAGTAAGGGGGACAGAGGTACCTTGTTTGAAGAAATATGAATTATGGGTCTGAGAATAATGTTTGCTACCACATGTATCCATATTTTTGACCCATTAATCATTTGGTCATATAAGCTACCCAAATTTTGAATTAATGACCACCTATTTTACACTGAGTCATAGGGCAAATTTGCTAGTTGCTAACAAAAAGATATAAGGCTTCTCTTGGATCAGAATTTTCAGAAACATAGCCATTTAAAGAGTTTATATAAAGAGTAAGCAGCGGGCAGTTTTAGCAATCAGTTGAACAGCAACACAAGAACAGAGGTTGGGATGTCCAAAGAAAAACATGGAAGAAATGATTGCTGTGTAGTTGGGGAAGCTTATAGTTGAGGTCACTCAATCATGATCTTTTAGCATTAACTTTGAACTCTCCTCATATAGCTATCATACTATCTATCAACTGAAGTTTACTTAGCATTACTTTTTGGGATGAAAATCACCCATCTCATCCATCTTATATTATAAATCAAATATCCTTGATACTAACACGTTATATACTTCTGCATTAATTTTGTTCCATTACAATTCTAAACATGTTAAATAAAAATATATTTTTAAAAAGAAAACTTCTTGCAGTCCAAATTTGCTACATAAAAATTATTAATTAAAAGGGATGATGATTTTGTTTTGCTCCCAAAACACAAGTTTGAAAAAATTGTAACAATTTTAAAATTGAAAACTTCCTCTATATAATCTGCATTAATATTGTCTCCACAAAATGAATAGATATGTTCATCATGTAAAATGAACATTCAGTAATAAAAATATGAAAAATAACAAGAATAATTGAAAACTAACACTAAAAATTTGTGTATACTGTTCTATTTTTACCTAGAATAAAACTCAAATTCAGGACCAAGGACAGTACCATGGCTAATTAACTATAGGCACCTTGTAAATTTTCACTTGAAAATTATTGGGTGGCAGTCAATCTGAGATTTTGAGCTAGAGTAATTCTGTTAACATGAGGAACCAAATAGAAGATTCTAAACTACTTGTCTTGTTTATAACATTATGAATATATTCATCTTGGTTACTTGGTTCATAAGATTAAACAAATTTAACAGGCATGGTTTAGCACCTTTTCAGTTTTATTGTAGTTTGACTCCAGTGTCTGAAAGAATAATGTCAGTCTTCTCCCTGTCATACGTTTAATCTTTAAACAAATGATAATTTTTCTAAAAAAGTTACTTTTTTCTGGATTTCTCAGAAACTGAAGTGAATTAAATTTACTATCTTGATTCTTTTTGAAGCTTATTTTCTGTATATAAAATTTGAGAAAATTAATGACTTAATTCTCAGCTAAGGCTATTGCTTGTTTTAGATAGTATGGATTGATTTTAGGAATGAATCTAATATTTGAATATATTTGAAAAGTCAACTTATTTTCAAATTATTCATAGCTTGCTCTTTTCTAACAAGCATCGATTGTTTTGTCTTTCATCGTGTGTTTGGTAGCTCTCCACAGGAAATGTGCCTTCTTCTTATATCAAATTCAAATATATGGTAAATCTTAAAATAATACCAAAGTAGTAACTCAAGTTCTTTAGTAAAATGATTTTTTTTTAAACATGGTCTCGCTTTGTAGTTGAGGCTGGCCCTGAGCTCACTGTGTAGTCCAGGCAAGCCTGGAACTCAGCAATCCTCCTCCCTCTGTCTCCCAAGTGTTGGGATTACAGGCATGATCCACCATGCCCAGCTAGTAAAATGATTTTTGAGGAGAGATTTAGAACAGTTGCAGGATAAATACAGGCAGTTGACACATTATTTATTAATGTTTTCAAGTATCACAATAGAATATAACAATGTAAGCTATTGATTTTGAGTGTTTGCCTAAAGCATAAGAATTGAAATATATATATATATGTATATGTACAGTAACATGTTTTATGTATGAAAATAAAATCTAAAAGTACATTTTGGCCAAATTAAAAAATAACAAAATTTTTAGAACAATATTTACATTTTTCAATGTGAAATAAATTGTTCTTAAAAGAACTAAAAGTTATACACAAAAATGAAGTTTTAAATTGTGAAGAATTTTTTTTTTTTTTTGAGACAGGGGCTTGCTTTGTATTTCAGGCTGGCCCTGAGCTCACTATGTAGCCTGGGCAAGCCTCAAACTCAGTAATCCTTCTGTCTCAGCCTCCTGAGTGCTGGGATTATAGGCGTGAGCCATCATGCCTGGCAAATTGTGAAGAATTTGAATACATTTTTAAATGTCCAGAGGGTCAGATAAGATAAAAATAAGGCAGATTTTAATAAAGTTTTAATAAAGCAGGTAATAGATTATGTTTTCATTATCTTTGTTACTTTGTGTTTGGTATAGAAGTGATTATGATGATAGGGATATCTTAAGCATATTTACTTTTATGAAAGAAATGATACTGATTAAAAAATTTAATCTTGTGATTTGTGGCATCAGGGATAGAGTGGAGATAATTGTGTTAAATGAGATATGCCATTCCCAAAAAGGAGTCACAGCACTCTTATTTGAAATATAAATAAAATCATTTTATTAAAATTAAGAGTAGAATGATGACTAATAGAGGTTGAGGAAAATAGGTGGGAGGGAAAATGGAGAGAGGTTGATCAATAGATACTTAGTTACATTAAAGAGGAGCAAGAACTTCTATTGTGCTTTGCAAGATAGGGTGAATGTAGACAATCTTAACGTACCTGTGTTTCAACAATCGGGAAGAGAGAATTTTCGATGTCTATACCATGAAGAAATAATAAATATTTAAGGATATATGTATCTTCAAATGCATGTATTTATGTATATCTAGATTTAAATATTACACAATGTTAAACACTTACTGAAATATGTCAATCTTTGTTTTATCAATTAAAAATCTTAAAAAAGAGCATATCTTGTGATTGAATGTAATATGTTTATCTGACTACAAATTAAATGGGGAATTTTGTCATTTCTGAGTTTAATATCAAGCATGTTTTGATATATTAATTTGAATGTAGCACTGCATTAAAGGTACTACACATATCTTTATTAGAATATGATTCAAACTGTGCATCTCTAATCCAGAAATGTGAAATCTGAAATGCTATAAAATCTAAAACATTTTTTAAAATTTGAATCTTTATTAGTACCTTATATATACGCATCACACAATACTGAGAATTTGTACCAGTATATGACACAATTTAATTCTCATTTTTTCCCATTTCCCCACCTAACAGCCCCCACCCCCTATACACATGTTTGTTTCCCTTTTTTATTACCATTATATTTTTCTTCCCTTTGTTACTTACCCCTACACCCCAATTCCCTTTCAATATTTTTAGCATTGACATCAAGGCAATTCTTACCTGATTTCATGTGATGATTTGCAGTCAAAATGTAACAATATTAAAAATGTTGTATAAAATTACAATTAGGTTTATTCAGGTAAAGTGTATATGACACATAAATGATTTCTGGGTTTAGACTTGGATGTTACCACTGACTCCAAATACAAATCTTAAACAGTTCTGGTCCCTAGCCCTCTTTGGGGAAGGATAATAACACTATATTCAATTCAGAAAAACTAAGAGTACTTAGTGAGGTAAGGAAAGTAAGGATATACAATTCACTCTGAAGCATACCACCTGTGAATTCAGCACTCTCTAGTAGATTAAATGCTGAAGTTGTAAACACAACTTATAAAGCAAGTTTCTTTGCTGAAAGTGTCTAATTTTATTTGACTTTGCACTTTGAGTGAATGGCCTTTTTTAAGTATCTTAAAGCAGTGAAGTTGATATTCAAGTATGGTATTTGATTCCTAGTCTAAAGGGAATTGTTCACATGTGGTTTTTCAAGGGTCTGTCAATTTTAAAGTGTAACATATTCTTGATACTTTTTACAAAAGGAAAACAACAACTTGAAGAGAAATGTATGAGGGCCTACACAATTTAAAACTGAACAGAAAGTGGTAATTCAAACTTGTAGAATGTCAACATTTATTGAAGGTTCAGTTGTTTAGGAAAAGCTCTAAAAGAAATATAGTTACTTTAAATACAAATTAAGGCCATATTTTTATTATAAATAGTTTATTTTTATTATTTTCAAACCTAGGGATGAATTAATGGTAAATTTGGGCATGGTCTCTTACAAACTCACTGTGATCATTGTAAAAGAAGCTGTTTCCCGTAACTATCCATTTTTGATTGAAAGTTATCCTATATTGGGCAGATTTTGATATGTGAAACTGAGAGATTTTCAATGATCAAATTATCTAAAACCTTTTATCTCTGCTTAAGAATAAGTTTAGGTCTGGCGATGTAGATCAGTGGTTCCTGTTCCTGCCTCACAAGCACAAGGTCCCTGGTTTGATCCCCCATAACCACATACAACAATACTGTGCATGGTGGCCACTCCCACTGGCAGTCAGTACCTCATACCACAAATGCTTGGCGTGGGGGTTTTGGCCTGTAATCTCAGCACTCGGGAGGCAGAGGCAGGAGGATTGCTGAGTTTGAGGCTTGCCTGGGTTACATAGTGAGCTCAGGGCCAGCCTGAACTACAAAGGGAGACCCTGTCAAAACAAACAAACAAAAAACAAAACAAAACACACACACACACACACACAGAAGAATATTTAAATCCTCACCAAATTATACACTTTATACATTAAGGAAAACTTGTTATAAAATATTTGCTTTGGAGATATTAAATTTAGAATATAACCTAAATTCCTTTTCATACAAATAATTACATTTTTACATGAATCTAGAGCACTAAATTTAGATTAATTACAAATTTTGATTGCCTATTCCCACCAAAATATAAGCAAAGGACAAAGAAGAAAGCAGTGGGGATAGCTTTTATTTCATTAATAAATTATCTGAGTCCAGGATAATTTAGGATAGCAATGCAGAGACTAGTTTTATATATATATATACTATTTATTATATATAAATTATATATAATTTTATTTATATAATTCATTAATCAATAAATTATTAATTAATTTTATTTATATAATTTATTTTATTTATCTAATTTTAATTATATATAATTAAAAATGATACTTATATTTTATCAAAATTAAATGTTACAAAAGATCTATTTTTGTTAGCCATTATAAAGATCAATGTTTCTGTAACAAAGAGAACTGAGACATGGTTCTGCTCTTACTAGTTTATATAGTTCCTATTCAGAGTTTACCAGTTACCCTTACAGCAACCACATGTGACACAGGCACATACCATTTTTACTTACTACTATATTGTTGGAGCTGTTAAAAATAGCATTATTGTGGTTTTTTTTTCTTTTATTATTACAAATACAGAGTTTGCAACTTGTATTTCATAGTACAAATTGAAGTTGTAGTTTGATTCCAAGTTTGGATATTTTATAGGCTTGATCTAAAATCCAATCCAATAGTGAATCTCAGATTACAGGGAGAGAATTGTCTTCATCAATCACTACCAAAGAATTCCTTCATGGCTGCCAGGAGCAAGAAACTTAGAAAGACTTTCTGACCACTTTTAACTCATGTTCATTTTTTGCTTACTAATTTGTTGATTTTCTATTCTGAAAGAAGCATTCTCAAGGCAAGGAAGTTAGAATATCAAGCTCTGCGTCCTGGTTCAGAATGTCTTGTGCAATGAGACATAGCTCGCCCCATCCTCTGCTTCCCGGAATATCATTTCGGAAGGATGTAAACAGCTTCACTCTGAGGGTAGGGTTTTGAATCTACACCACTTTATCCATTGAGTTCTCTGCCAGATGGAAAGTAAGATCAAAAAAAAGTTCAGCAGTACCAAAAAATTGCTTAATTTGTAGACCAGCAAAGTTCATGTCTAAGAAAACATTTGCTGGTATACATGCTGGGGTCTGAAGTTTCAAGAGGGTTTGTTAGATGTCAGAATGTAAGTGTGTCACTAAATATATCAGATGTGAATGACATTATTTCATTATTTGTACTGTAGTTAATCTTAGTGACTTCAAAAGGAGAAGTATTTTAAACTATTAGTGTGTAGTATAATTTCTTCAGGATTTGTGCAAACTATACATATTTATACACAGGTGTAGAGATGAAAGGCAAATAATTCATAATCCCAAGATAAAGCCATTGCATTTTTTTGAGATTTCTATTGAAAAATGCACAAGTGTTGTCTAGTTTAACTTGTTTTACTCATTCAATGTAATTAGTATTGTTTGGTTTATGCAAATGTTTATACTATGAGACAGATGATTTATCCTTAATTTTAACAATGAGAAACATATCACTATTTGGTAGTTGGCAAATCCAAGGTTCATAACAATCTCTCTGTCTCTTTGGAGTGATAAAAATTTACTTTTGAAAAGAATGATAATACCAACTAACTTTTAAAATAGTACTATCTCAAATCAATAACAATGGTATGATCTGACTTTAAAATATTTTTATTTCATGATAATATAAAATATTAGTTTTTATTAATGTAAAAGTGTCTCAGTGACATACATTGCTGAGACAATGCTGCAAATTTTGGTTTTATATAATAGATAAAGAAATCTGAACATGTATTGCTTTGTGCAGTTGGTCAGAAACAGTGCCAGAAAATCTGTATATGAGGTTTTTAAAATAATAAATATACGTTTTAGATTTAGTACTGAAATTATATGTTCCTGAAGGGACTATGTAAGTGATATTACATTTAGAATATTAGTGATTCTGATTATTATATCAACCTTAACTGAAATAAACATAACATTTTATTATTTTTCCAAGTAACTCCTAAGGTCAAAAAATTCTTTGGAATCCATGTTGTTTTAAAAGACTGCTTTTCCTCATATACATTTAAAAAGGAAACGGAAAAGAAGTGGAATTATTGAAGGAAACAAGAAACCTTCATTTGCATGCTGAGAGAATGTTCAAGAGCTTTCATCCTGAAAGCCATGTATACCTCCTTCACTTTTTTCTTATCTGAACTCTTTAACAGGCACTTCCTGCTAGAAAGTGAAGAATTCAAACCAGCAGATGAGCTGCTAGTTCCTTTCAAGTGAATCTGTGCTCCCAATTGGCAGCAGTACTTTTCTGGAAATTAGCTGCTTTTACTTTGGTTGCTTTAAAATTTTCAGAATTTGCATCATCTGCTTTTTCTCAGGTCTTTTTCAATTATAAAGGAGCAATAATAGAAAAACTCATGACTCGGGCAGCTGCAGACTAGTGCTTTCAAAATCGATTCCCTTGGTGCTATCATGCTACTTTCTACTTAGCCTGAAACAGGTGTTTTCATGTTATTCAATTAATGATGAGTTCATGTCGTGTTGTATTGGAGACCAAACATAGTATTATCATTACTGAAATTTTGAGAATGAATTTGCAGCACAAATAACCTCCATCTTCCCCCTAGTTATTGATGTCATTATTTTCTGCCATGTGCTCCTTGTTTCAGCAACAATGAAC
>PVIC010021683.1:0-28359 GCA_004025085.1 Thryonomys swinderianus
CTGTTGGGTGTCTTTTGAAAGAGAATTTTAGACTGTGCCCAGGATATTTTTATTATCACATTAACAGGCTCTAAGTCTTGTCCAACCCAGTAAAGACGGTTTACCCTTTTCTCCTAGTGGACACTTGCGTAGTTCATTCCAGGCCATGCACTCAGATCAGCCTTTTCAGTTTACACGTTCATGTTAGTCCCACTTTCGAAGACTTTACATTTGCACTTGTCACCTCCATGTGCCACTCCAGGGAGAGGATCTGGTGGAATGCCCATGTTCAGTCCTCCGTCTCTGTCCGGATCAGTCTGCACTGGCATACCTTTGGAAGTGCACAGACAAATCTAGGGAGCGGCCGGCAAGCTCTCCTCCAGAGAGCTCCAGTGTCCCTGCCTAAGTCAGACTCCTCAGTATGACGAGTCCAAGCCAGATCATCAGAGGGGTATATTGGACCTGCCATAGGATGATGACTCCCACATGAGTCCAAGTGGAACCAGCTCAGCCGAGAGGACCCATAGAATCATGGGGAATAAATGTATATTGTTTCAGCCACTAACTGTAGAGCAGTCTGTTACTTAGAAATAGCTGATAAAAGGAGGGAGAACAGAGCTGGGGAGGAGCAGGAGGAGATTGTTCAATCTGTATCTGGGAGCCTTTGTGTGTTTTTTAACACAGAGAGAGGGCTGGAAGAGTGTAGCTAGTGGTAGAGGTCTTGTCTAGCTCGTGCAAGGCCCAGCACTGCAAAACAATAAACTCTAAAGCAAAAGCCAATATGGCAAAATGTGAAGATTTAACAAATACTAGTAGGCACATGGGTGTTCTCCCAACTTCATACCTATTTGAAGCATTTGACAACAAAATAAAATTCGGGTAGAAAATATGCTATACTCGCTGTGATGGCCAAGGTGATGTTTTTTTAACCAAAGAACAAAGAGGGCACTTGCTGTGTTGCCCTCCCTGCTCACCGCTGCCACGCACACAAAGGAGACTAAGTCAGCTGGTGACTATTGTGCTGCCATCCCCTTCTCTCATCCAGGCTTCCTCCTAGTCCTTCCTAGCATTTGATACACCTGCTCCATTTGGTCCTCTGTAAGACAGTGAACATCCCATCAGGTCACCGACAAGAGCTGTAAGACAACTAGGGAAGCATTACCGGGGCGACTTTTTCCACTGTAGCTGTCACATGGGTAGGAGCTTAAATCTCGTGACTACTTCATGCTATTGTTATGTTTAAAATTTAGATTCACCTGGTAAAAATCTCAGCCCTTCCTGTGGCACTCAAATACAGGGTTAGACACCTACCCTGTGACTTCCTCTGACATTCTAACCTGTCCAGTCCTTTGTATCTGAAGTTGTTTCCACTACTGGCACAGGTGGCACTCTGTGTCTGCCAAGAGGACTTGTGCTTGACCTACTGAGAGTGGCAAGGGCTCACAGAGGATACACACTCAGTGCCAGTGGAAGGCAGGGCTAAGCCAACGGCAGTTGCACCCAACAGCCCAATGTATTGATAATATTTCTTTTGACATCCACAGCACTCTGTGGATTCTTTATTCTGACTGAGTCCCCTTGGCATACCCACCATGGGCTGGTAGTATGAATTACCTTATGGTCTCTTACCAACTCAATTAGGCCATAAGCTCCTTGAGGACATGGTGTTTTAAGTGACTTAGCATCCCTAATATCTAGTGAGAGGAAGGAAGCAAAGGAGAAATGTCAGACAGGAAGGAAGAGAGGAAGGAAAGGGATACAGGAAGGAATGAAGTAAGGAGGGATAATAGCAGCAAATATTTATAGAATGATGATATGCCAGGTAGTGTGTACTTTCTTATTTAATCCTTCCAACTAGTCAGTGAGGTAGATACTATTATTAATTTTTTCCTAGCTTACAGAAAACATGCCTAGGAGGATTAGGTAATCTGCCCAATGTAACAAGCCACAGTGAACAGCCAGCATTTATACCAGGGTTGTTGAACTCTATGCTCCCGATTTCTGATTTTGCACTGCTGCTTGGAGGAGGCCTTTTTCCTTGGAAGGTGCATCATGACCTCCCTGGATGTATGAGGGCCAGACAGCACTGCAGCATCATGTGGGGGCGGCTGTGAACACGGCCCTAAATACACTCCTGAGGGAAACCCGGGCTGAGGGCACAAACAAGCCAGCTAGTGTCTGCTTCGTGGGGGCCAAGGATCTGTATGCCAAGAGACCCACATTTTTTTGTCCCGCTGCAGATAATTCACTAATGACCCCAACGGCACCGCAAAGGCCCTACATTCCATCCACTGGAATTTATGACATGGGCACAAATTGGATTTGATGAAACTGTTCCTTTGTAAATGACCATGCGTTCTGTAGATGGCTTTTTAATTCTGGAGTCAGAAATACATTTTCACAAGTAAGCAAATTCACAAGTATGAAGTCTGTCGCTAATGGGCACTGACTGTATGTGGATGAAGTTCAGCCAAACTGTAGGTTTGGAAATAGCAGGAACCTGAGGAAAGAACCACAGAGACCTGCAGTGCTCCAACACCCCTCCACACACAGCCCAGGCACCTGGAGAGCTCATCCACTCTCCCAGCACTGCACAGGTCACGTTCCATCGTGACCACAGCCGGTCAGCAGCATGGCCACAGCGTGCCGGTCCTTTTGCCAGCTTCATTTGCTCCGAGTGACTGGTCTTGCTCTGCAGTCCCTTGTGCAGGAACAAACTCAGCACATAGCTGCTGCCGCTCAAACTCCATCCTGAGGTCAGTGTCCTACTTACAGTCTTTATCTCTTCTCTCCTTCTGTCATATGCTCACGTTTAAAGCAGCTCATACCTCAGAGTTCCTGGATTTAGAGGTCCATTAAGATGTCATTTAGCTACTAAAATAATCTTTCAAAAAATATATTTTACTTGGATGACACCCATAGGTTAAATCAAACGACAGGGTTTTGTTTCTGTCTTTGAAAATTTGCCTTGAGTTACACAGTGATGGTAATATTATGAATCTCTTGCTGATTTGAACCTTATATGCACAGACATGTCTTTGATGAACAAAAACCAGATTGCTCAAGTGATTTCAACTGCTTCTGAAGTTTTTAGGACATTTCATACACAGATGAGGAAGCTGATGGAAATGTTCCTGGCTGCTTAAAGGACAGGGAATCACTAACAGTTCTAAAAATAGGTATTTTTGCAAATAGATGTGGTAAAATATTTTTTTATGGTAAGTTTTATACTTCTTAGTCATTTTGAGCAAAGCAGTCTGATTCCACCAAAAAGGGAAAACACAGTTGCAGAAAAACTATTTTCACCTAAAAACTTGAAAATTAGACCCAAGGCTCCATCACGTAAGCCTTATCACTGTTTTAGCCAGCTTTGTGGATTCTCTCATTGGCCCTAAGAACAAGGTTTCTATGAAATCATCTGTCCTTAAAGATTTTCTTTTCTTGTGAGTGTAGCCAGGGCCCAGTGGCAATGACATAAATGGTGGCATGTTCTGTACCAACCAGAGACCTATCAACTCCCAGGCGAGCACTTCTTCATGCATTCCTTCCATCTCCAGCACACGGTCACACCGAGTGCAGCTGGTCCCACACTTCAGCTCAGGGGCAAGATGACAGCCACATGTGGCTTGGTCCTTTGAGAGCAAAAGCATGGGAGGGAAGGAGAGAGCAGTACAGAATGGCAGCTTAGGTTCACCACTCCACCTGACACGCAAAGCACACTTTTTTAAGGCTTTGAGGACCTCACTGTTGTGTTTCAGGAACACTCAACTGTTTATGCAAACAAAGAACTGTGTGAGACATGCCTCATCAGTGCTGTGCCAAACAACCAACACCCAAGACTCAACTTATTTGCCATTTGTCACTTCTCCTGGCTGCACCTTATGCCTACAGTGCCCTTTCTGTCCTTGTCCTGCAAAGGCATCTTCTTCAGATCTGCTATGGCTTGGACCTGGAATGGCCCTCAAAGGCCAATGGATCAAAGGCTTGGCTGCACTCAAATTGGGAGGTGGTGAAGCCATGAAGAGTTGAGGCCTATTGAGAAGAGATCAGTTCACTCCAGATATTAGGACAATAACCCTTTTCTGACACTGTTTCCTGGGTGCCACAGGATAAACAGAGTTCTTATGCTACACACTCCCACTACAGTGTACTGTGATGCCACAGACCCAAAGCCACAAGATCAATCAACCACAGACTGAAACTCTGAAACAGTAAGCCACAACAAACATTTTCTACAGTTACCTTAGGTATTTTGCCACAGCAACAGAAAGCTAACACTATATCCTTCAAGAAGCACCTGAAATCACTGCACTCATGAAGCCCTCTAAGACATGCAGATCAGTCATCCTTCCTGGCCTAATTATGAAACTTGATTTGCTTAATGACTGAATTGCTAAAATGCCCACCATTTAAGTGTATCTAATTAGTACTTTGAGTGACATGTTTGTTAATCAGCTCAGTGTTTATCAGTGGTAACAAACATGCTGTTTCCAGTCTTGCTGCTTCTGTGTATCTTTTAATACTTTGTGAAACATGGATACTCAATAAATTTATCTTGATTTCATATGCCCCAAGTATCTGCAACTACCCTTAGGCTAAAGCCAGCAGTTTGGAAGTAAACTCTGTGTGGTGAGAGAGGAGTCCGTCTGTGGCATTCACTGTTTGTGCTTTTGTTTAACACAGTCAGTACTCACAGCAAAGATGCTGTAGATGGGATAAATGATGTACCATGCTGGAGAACGATAATGGAAGACAATGGAAAAGGAAGAAAGAACAGAGAGAAATGAGGAGTCATCTGTAGAGAAATACAGAGAAAGCCAAGAATGCAGAAAGGAAGACTGAGAAAACAAAATGACCCTAACTGTGTGATTGTCACAACATTGCTGAGCACAGCATACTGCTAGGTGCTGGTTTAGACTGACTTGACATTAGGCTGGCAGAAAAGCACACGATTCCCCAGTCTGTGGGATGTTATTAATAGACCAGGGCAAGGTCACAAAAGGAAGATGAGACAGAGGTAAAGAATTTAAAGCCTTTCCTGACTAACTTATACAAGCTTGGAAAGAGTAGATGAAAAGTGTTTGAAGCAGGAGAATTTGAAAGAATAAGCACTTTTTCATTTAATTGTCTCTACAAAAAGATTTTCATAAGAAACCCATACTTGCAAAGATTATTTCCGTGTTTTGATTTGGCAAATAAAGTAGTGGAAGATTTTATTTTTATGCTTACAAAAGGTATGTACCTGATCTAGGACTCAAGCCTTTTGGAAAAGATGGTGAAAAATGTGTCCTAAAACAAGTGTCCATGTGTGATAAAGAGGAAGCTTTCATTCACTAACATTCACTGACAGGGCAAGGAGGGGAAAGAGATCTTCAGACAGAGCTGGAGAAGAAATGCTTCACTGGGGCTGAGCGCCGCTAGTCTGTTCCGTGTATGAATTTCTGGGATTTTTAACAGGCATATATCATGACTGGATTTGTGGCTTGGGTTGCAGATTCTCTTTCTGGGCACCTTTCGCTTGACAGGCCTCCAGCATAGCTCAAGTTCCTGGAGAGTTTACCACTCCTCCTCTGCCAGCGGGTTAGTCTCCATGGTCAGTGCTTGGATGTCAGAGTGAGTGTTGAAGACACTCGGAAGATCTGGGGGAGCATGTTACTCAGCTGATAAAACATTTCTTCAGAAATACTCTGTAAAAGGAAAAAAATTGTACTTGTTAAATCTTCATTTTAAAAAAATTTTAGAAGGATTTAAAAATATGGATCTCATTCTAGATATAGGTTACAATATGTGAAAATTCTCTTTCAGGACTAATGTGACTGCAGCTAATGGACTGGGTTATTTTCTGGTTTATTCTTCTGATCACTTACATTGTTTTGGTCAATAACTCTGATTTCTAGAACATCCCTCAATAACACTAGTGCATTGGTAATAAATACTGCTGATCTGCTAAATTCTATGCAGCACATGAATCATGTCCTGCAAATGCCCTTCTTTTGAACACTTCATTTTCTAGGCAACATAAATGTGGAGATAAAGGGAAGTACATTATTTGGTTTGGGAGTTAAATAAAAGATCCCTTATGGGTCAGAGATATAGCACAATGGCACCATGGCTGCCTGGCAGGCACAAGGTCCTCACTTTGAGTACCAGTACTGAAAAACAAAATTCCTTGACTGGTAGATACTGACACTTGTCACACACAGTAAGTGCCTTTAGAGCATCCAAATACATTCCCCCTCATAAAAAAAGAACCCCCAGACATTTTATGTGCTATTTGGGAGTTTCAGGCAATTTTGGTTAGTATATCTATGAGAAATATTATAAAAGCAGTTAAATTGGGATAAGATCTATTCCAGAAACACACCTGTGGTACAAGGAATTGTACTGTCCTAGAAATTCCTCCATCCCATGAGGCCATTTCCATCATGAAACCTAAAACAGAACAACACACTTGCTGCAGGATGAGTTTTGAACTCCCAACCACCCAGTCACTTCTGAGAGAAGCTATATTTGCATTTTGCAGCCTTGTGTCTTGACTATGAGGTAGCCATGTGTCTACAAGAAAAGCTAAGCCTACAGGACACATAACTCTTACAATTCCTAAATTTTTAGGCCAAAATCTTCATATAATTTTATTAACTCTTTCTTATTACTCAAATCCTAGTTGTTTTCCATACAATGAAGCTACAACAGGTTATTAAATGTTAGTTGAATATATCCCCATTTTCTAAGAAAATAATAAACAGAATCAGGGCAAAATATAAGCAACATACAAATACCCTGCCTTTCAGAAGGGCTGCAGACTTGTTTATTTGGTGAGTAGATAAAACACATTTAGAGTCTGCTATAATAAATCGGATTAACTGTGGTCCAGATGACAGAGGTGACTTTCACATTCTCCCTTCTTGTCTGTTCTGCTTCCAAGCCTGAGGAGGAAGAGAGGTGGTGGTTGTTGCATATAAGGTTGTGCTCACCTTTGACGCACTTGAACACAAGTTCTGCTCTTCGTAAGCACCAGGGTATAGTCATTTCCTAAACAAAGAAGCAACGCAAATCACACAGTTTTAATGCAATTTTGTGAAAATAAAAAGTACAGGCAGGACTGGGGAGTCAGCTCAGTGGTTCTAGTGTCTGCCCGCCAAACACAAGCTCCCGAGTTCAATCCCTAGTACCACATATCACAATGTCAGGCATGGTGGTTCACATCTGAAATCCTAGCACTCAAGAGGCAGAGGTAGAGGCAGGAAGATTGCTGCGAGTTCAAGGATAGCCTGGGCTACACAGTGAGCTCAGGGCCAGCCTGAACTACAAAGTGAGACTCTGTCTCAAAAAAAAAAAAATACAGGAGGATCTGTACTTTTTATACGGTTGACCTCATTCTGTGAACAGGTCTGGGCAAGTATTTGCTACGTCTAGCTGGATTTCCTTTAGGTTTTAGATCTACAACCTCTGGTTGTTAAACTGTACTTGAGAAATGCAAACTACATAAGCCTGCAAAACATAATAAAATGAACAAACACAGTTTTGCAACTTTGCAGGTCATTGTTTTTTTTTTTTCTGAGACAGGGTCTTGCTTTAGTTAGTTCAGGCCGGCCCTCAGCAATCCTCCTGTCTCTGCCCCCCCCCCACGCGGGTCATTGGTCTTAAAGATGACTATAAGTGGTGCAGGTAATCCATCTATCATTCTCAAAGTTAGCAGGAGTAAGTCTTTGCAATTTCACAATATTTTCATAAGCAATGAAATAAAATGTTTTTACTGTACAATATGTTATTACAAAATTAATGGGAATAAGTATCCCATATTTCTACCACTTAGAAAATCTAATGCTTTCATTTTATGATGTTCCCTTTTCATCTTCTGTCAAATGTGAGCAGAGATATTAGTCAAACTACAACAAATACTGTGTATTGTTTTTCATAGTAGGGTATGGAGTGTGCTATTTTAGATTGCTTCCTTTCACTATCACCAGAATTACATTACATATTGAAACTTCCTATAAATATACCCATAAAACATGTTTCTTATTTCATTATGGGGACTGCTAAGATTTTTGGGTATTGGGATTTCTGAAGACCCCAAGGAGATTTTATTTATGTGGATTGTTTTTTGTGGTATTTATTCCATCACAATTAAAATTAAGAAATAGGAAAACATTAATTTCATTCAAACAACAAGGATAAGCAGGTCACATGGTAATATAAATAACATATCTTAATTAAAAAAATAACTTTCCCAGCTGGGTGTGGTGGCTCATGCCTATAATCCCAGCACTCAGGAGGCAGAGACAGGAGGATTGTTGAGTTTGAGGCTTGCCTGGGCTCCACAGTGAGCTCAGAGCCAGCCTGAACTACAAAGCGAGACCCTACCTCAAAAAAAAAAAATAACTTCCCCAAGATGAAAAATATTTAGTAAAAATAGTAACATATTCTTTAAACATGATAATGAACTGTTTTGTGGTCAGTGTCTCATAATTCTGGTAGCTCAAGTCCTTGTGTATCTGGTGTCATGACTGGTTGTTTCTGCCGGTTCTCGTTTTCTGTATCTCATTTCCCTCAGGGCCAACTTATCATTCACTTATGCTAAATATATTATTCAAGAATCATATGTAGGAATAAATACTACAGTGTAACAGTAGTGATGTCACTTTACAATATCACTCTCAAACTTGTATTTTTTGAAATATAATAGTAGTAACCAAAGAATGATCACAGCTTGTATTTTGATGCCACACACACATATGTGTATATGTGTCATTATAGACAGTAACTTATCTTATAATTGAGAGTCAGCTACTGAAACCATTGATGAGCTTTTTAGTTACTTCAGCCTCACATCAAGTCAAAGCACCACTGTTTACTTGAGGACAACTAATGTAAACCCTATGCACAAACCTTCTGATGGTAAGCCTTGATTATATAAAATATATACTGCCCAAAACATTAAACTCAGGGTAATAACACCAATAAGGAAAGAATGCAGCACAAGTTAGAACGGAGAAGGCATATAGCAAAATATAATTCAGTTTGTAGCTGTAAGACTTGATTTGTCCTCTAATTAAGTAGATAGGGGAACTTAGTACTTTAATTGTCCATTTATCCAATGATCATCACATTTTTCCCACTGATGCCATGGCAGTTTGTATGTGAATAGTTAATGCAGCAATATCTGTGAGACAAACTAATTCATACTCGTTGGGACAATGTGAATTAATGACAAAGTTTTACCAATGCTATTTGGAGAACATACTAAAACACCAATTCACAGTAGGAGCCCACACAGCTCTAAAGTGACAGGTACACTCCAGATACCTATTTAATCCAGATGTCACCTGACTCAATACCACTTTGCAACACACGAATCTGAAAGAAGCAGCAGGCAGCTGCACGTCATGTACAGACACATGCTTGGAGACTCCAACCCAAGATTAAGGCAGATGCTTGCCAGATTTTTATCCTATCATCTTGTTTGTGATTAAAAGCATCATGTAAAAAAAATGGCTTTGGGTACTTAGAAAAGGTGAAGTAAACTTCAGAAGATGGCACAGAGACTACATCTCACTAAGGTGCCTAAGGGAACACAACATCAACGCCTCATTGATAAGGTCGCTAGCGGGGTCATAGTAGTCTCTGATTTTGGAACTGAGGCAGGAAGTCGGGGCCCACTGCTATACTTTAGATAACACGTGGGCACCAAGCACAGAGCAGGCCTTAAATAGAAAGTGGAAATTGCAATCTCCACTCTGACTGTCAATGGGATGCTCTGGCTTAGTCAATGGCAGCCCGTTGCCCAGTCTGCACTGCCTGCCCCGGTGCTGAGGCTAACAATGATGTTCTGTGTTGATGCCCCACCAGGGAAGATCGCAGGATTATTCTCTGCTTCTCATGCATGTGCCTCTGAGGCATTTGAAATGGTATTAATCGGTGTCACAGTCATTATCAGAGGGTGAGTCTGGCTTTGCTGCTTATTTTTCAAATTAAGAAACAACATGGTATTTCAATCACTTTGGAAAACAATGCAGCTCTCTCCTCTAAGCTAAATATATACCTACCTGAGGCCTAAGCATTTCATTCCTAAGTATATTCCAGCAGAAATGTCAAAAGATATGTGCAAGAATGTTTATATTGACACGGATCATGACAACCAAATTCAGAAACTACCAAACATCCACACATAGGAAACAGGCTAAATCCCTGTGATTTGGTCACAAAGCAAATAAACAAGTCACAACCACAAATAACAAATAGCCACATGTCACAAAATGAATACAAATGAAAGAAGACAGATACAAGATCATCTACAAAACCATGATTTTTTGAGGTGAAACCCAGAGTTACTCTTGTGGATGATGTGGTTTCAGTAACCGGAAGAGTGTGCAAAGTGGCTCCTGGATCTGGGTGCTGGTAACACAAGTGTTTGGTTTGTGAAAACCTGAGTCAAACACTCAGGTGAAGTTTTTCATAGTATATGACATTCCAATAAAATTAAAAATTTATTATTTATAATTTTTTATTTCATTAATAACAACTATAAAACTACAACCCCTTATTCCACAAATTAACAATAAACAAATAAGGGGATCAACTGGTAGATTCACTTATCTACCTGGTAAGAGCGACTTCAATACCACAGTGTCCTCAGATCATAAAGATCTACAAAGATAAAACTGGTATGTCCTTCTCCTTGGTGATAGGTTATTTCTGCCTTTTCTTCTTAAGCTACAAGTAGCTCCACAGCTCTTCTACCCAGTGCAGATGCTGTCACACTGACATCGAGCAGCTGTGTAGAAGCTCTGAGGAGGAAAGCAACACCTGCAAGCGCTCTTGGGAAACAAAGACTGAGATGCACACCGCCTCTGTATCCGGGGTAATGTCATCTGGGTTTGTAGGATAAACTTCTTGACCTTGAGAGGATGTTAAAGTACAACAAATGGGAGGATCATAGCTCAAGATACTTTTGTGAATTAAATTGGACCCTTCCAAAACAAACTTAATGTTCTGCAGCTGGCCATCCCAATTTAAAACATGTAACTCTGTGACACTTTGGGAGAGGGAATGCTAGTCGTATCAGATGTCTGGAAGTAAACCTGAACCGAGTGACTTTTGGAAACACTGCTTTTGAGGTTGTTCCCACCTACGTGCCACCATTTTTGTAAACTGGCTAACCAGGACGCCAGCTGCAGGAATGTGTGGATGTTTCCTTGTGGCAGGAATTCATCATGATGTTACTCCCTGAGGCCCTTTTATAGATGGCCAGTCAGTGATGATAGCTCACAACAGTTCAACATTTCTGATGGGATGAAAACTAAAGCTACAGAGGAAAGAAAACTGGAAAACATGTTTGTCCATCTCTCCTGAGCTGTTTGGTACAAGGGAGGCCACAGAGGCAAGTGGAGTGGAGGAGGAGGAAAGGATGGCTTCAGACTGCAGCCCAAACTAGTGTCACAAGACCAGATGGCAATTAGGAAAAAAATAGAAACTATCTTGTCTCAGATGGAACTGATTTGGCACTAAATTCAGCATGGAGTTCTCTTGTAACATACTGGATGTACTCCAAGACTTACCTAAAATGTGAAACGGTCTTCTATACTACCCTCTTTGATATAGCATCTACACAGGGTTTTTCCTCTTTTTTTTTTTTTACTTTGGTAAACATCTTAATAAGTAAAGGTCAAATTTCCTTCCTGCACTTAGCATAATCTGTACCTAGCAATCATCAATTTTGCTTTTAAAAACATCTTCTCAAAACAATTATGCTCCAAGATGCTGGTAGGAGCCCTGCATCACCCAGCTGACCCGAAGGACACATCTGTTTCTGTTTTCCTCAAGGCTCCTTCATTCTTCCAGTAGCTGTGAAGCTGAATTTTACTCTTTGTATTATCTCTACAACTTATGCCCTTAACCAGCTGAGGGAAAAAAGGAGGGAAACAGTCATCAAAAGAGATTTAAAATAAAAATATCAAACAAATAACAATACAAAATGAACAGACATGTGAGCATGTCACATCTGAACTGCAGAAGTCAGTGACTGCGTGGTCTGGAACATGCCTTGAGAAATGCAAGCTCAGCCAGCTTCCCGTCCTCTAGCACCTGCTTCCATCACTAATTAAGCCACACTCTTCTTATATCACACTAAGCTAAGTACGATTGTAGAGGCAAATGCTACATAAACTGAAAACAAAGGAGGAAGAAACAGAAAGGTTGGAAGAAGAGGAAAGTAGGTCATTACCCAAAGCTAAAGACTAACTGGGATTTTTTGTTTACTTTATTACAGGACAATGCTATAATTCTTTTAAACATGAGAGGTTAAGGATTATTCAGTGTTTCTGTTCTGTTTTGTTTTTGAGACAGGGTCTCACTATGTAGGCCAAGCAAGTTGCAAACGCACAACAATCCTCCTGCCTCAGTCTCCTGAGTGTTGGGATTTCAGGTGTGTACCACTATGTCCATCTGTCCTCCATTTTATGTCATTCAGTTCTGTTGACCAGACAGGAGAGGCAAAGCCCATTAGTCTAAAACAGGGAGGAATTTAAAAATGTAAAGTGGCTCATTAAATAAGAGGATATGAAACACATTCCCCAGATGCTAGGAATCAGCTCTCCATACCTCCGACATATCGTGCACCAGCAGGAGAGGGAGGCTGATGGTGGTGATGTCATGGGTACAGCAGACTTTGAGGATGTTTCGCAGGCCCATGATGGCCGGGTCTCGAGCAGTGACGTTTCCTGACTTCACGTTGTCATCCACACAAAGATGGAAAGCGACGTGGATTTCCGAGAGATTGGAATGCCGTGTTATGTAAAACTCTCCTGTAAACAACAGATACCATCATGATTGGTAAGCATATTACCACGCTAGCTTTAAAGTAACATCAGTGGGTGGCCAGTGTGTTCCGGTTAGGGCTCATCAGGGACTCAAGAGGGGCTCAGGGACGATTCATTTCTACTCCTTAATTCTTGGTAACAAAACATCAAACAATAGCAATTTTCAAGAAGTCATAAATGGGCACCAAGTGGCCACTGTGCAGAAGGCAAATCAGGTTGGCACAAAGGCATAAAATGGCACGTAAGACTTCTGAAATTGTTTCAGAAAATGGCAAGAGTAATGGGATAACTGTGTTCGACGTGAGAGGGAGCATTTTGAAGGTGACCCATAGTAGTATGTATCACTATAATGTATTTAAAATATTTAAACATTTACCATGTATTTTGACCACACCTCCACCTCAGATAATCCCTGGACAGATTACTATTGGTGATCTAGAACTTCAGGGATTTTATCTATCTTGTTTAATGTTCCATTTATAGCACAAAGAAGGCACTGAAATATTTGGTGAGTGCTGGAGCACTGTTGCTCAAACCAAAATCCATGCTTCTTACAACCACTCTTTTTATTTGTCACAGTAGCCAAGAAAAACATCATCAGTTTTTATTTTCTATAGTTTGTCAATATAAATAAATAAAATATAAAAGGAATATGTTTTTAGCTGTGAATGCTTATAAAAACAGAGAGAGCTCAAATAAGTAACCTAAAGATACAATTCAAGAAAACAGATGAAGAGAACAGCCCAAGTGCAAATTTAGAATGAGGGAAATACCGATCAGGGTGGAAATTAATGAAACCGAAATTAAAAAATAAATGCAATGAATCAATGAATTGTAGAGATGATCTTTGGAAGGATAAGTAAAATAGACAAATCTTTAATCAAACTTAACCAAAGGGGGAAGAAAACACATTAATGCAATGAGAAATGAAAAAGGTGAAATCACAATGGACATTGCTGAAATCCAGAAGTATCATTAGTAACTATTGTGAAAAATTATACTCTGACAGATTGGACAATCTTGAAGAAATGGACAGCTTCCATGACACATATTAATTACTAGAACTGATGCAAAGAAGATATAAAAATATTTGAATAATCCAATAACAGACAAAGACATTGAAGCAGTAAAAAAAAACATATCAACCTACACAATGGGGGAGACATTTTTGCTGGTTATTCCTCAAGAAAAGGTCTCTTATCTAGAAAATATCAGGAACTCAAAACATCAGACCTCCCATAATAAAAGTCTCAATCAAGAAATGTTCAACATCCCTGACATTAGAGATGCAAATGAAAACAAAACTAAGATTCTATCTTAGCATAGAAAGAATGGCTACCATCAAATCAGATAATAAAAAAATGCTGGTGAGGCTGTGGGGAGAACATAAACTATGTTGGTGGGAACATAAACTGGTACAACCACTGTTGACATCAGCATAAAGATTCTATGAAGAATAACAAACAGAAATCATTTGACCCACCTATTGCCCTGCAAGGTACCTTCCTAAAAGAGGTAAAGTCATCCTATTATAGCGATACATGCATACTCATATTTAAAGTATCCCTGACTCATAATAGCTAACTCTTGGAAGCAGCCTGTATGTCCATTAGCAGAGGAATGGATTTTTAGAAATGTATGTGTATGTGCATGTGTGTTTCATTCTGAGAATAAACACAGGATCTTGTGCTTGCCAGGAAGGTGGTATTTATACTCAGTGGAGCACTACTCTGCCATAAAGGACAGATCTGAGTCATTTGTAGGAACTGGATACACCTTGAGATCGTAATGTCAAGTTAAACAAATCAAACACACAAGCTTAAATATTGTGTGGTTTCTGTTATATGAGAAACCAAAAGTATAAATAAAGAGCCAAATGTAAGAGAGACAGTAGGAAATGGAGATAGGTCTTTTGCAAATGAGAAGGGAATTGAGGGAGGCAAGGGAAAGGGGGAAAAGAAGAGGACAGAAGAACTGATGTGTCATATACCTGTACTCCCTACCCACAACAAATGTATTCATTGTGTACCACAAACATGGACTAAAAAATATGTTTTTACAACTGCACACATCTCACTGGAAATTCCAGAAAGACTCCAGGAAAGCTTTGCTCATCCCTACTCCTCTACATGAACCCTGACCTTGCACATTCTCTGCACACCTGCTTCAGAAGCATCGTCTGAAGGTTTGACTTTTAAGTACACAGCTGTGTACTTAAAAGTACTTAACATATGCTGTCACCACACTTGGCACTTCATTACTTGCACAGATGTGCAGCTGTATCTACAGATGCCCTAGACAAAAGTCTTTTTCCTTCTCCTCCTTCTTCTCAAAGATAGAGAAATTGGACAAACAGAAAAAGAAACTGAAGACTGATGGGTAACAGAGATGCCAAAAAAGAAAAAACTGTGGACAAAAAATGAGGAAGGGAGGCTGCGTGGTGATGAACAGCATTGCTCTCTTTCTCATGGAGGCACCGAGACATGGACACTGCCAGAGAGGATGGGACTGTGTGCTGCACCTCTGAAGCTCGTCCTGGGGTGGAAGTCACAGCAGTAAGCACAGGCCAGGCTCCAGCAGGGAGGTAGAGCGACTGGGTGAGCAAGTCAGGTGCTCCTAATCTCCACTCTGGCAGCGCTTTCTTTGACCTTAAATGACTTGTCTCTTGGTCTTATTTCACCCATTAATAAAATGGAAGCCAGGGCTGGAGCGGCAGTAAGAGTCCAACCAGCGTGAGACAGTAGAGAAGCAATTAGACTGATATGAAGGGGTTCTGGGCTCCAGCCCTATCAGCTGAGTGACTGCGAGCAAATCAGTTCATTTCTTACATTATTCTGTACGTGAAACAGGACAAATAATGCCTGACTGCTTCTCTCACAAGACTGTTGTCAGAATTAGATGAGAAAAAAGTGTAAATACATACAGCATGAGAAAGTTAACTATTCTTGGCTTAAAAGTATAGAAATATTGCTAGGCATGGTGGCTCACGCCTGTAATCCCAGCACTCGGGAGGCAGAGGCAGGAGGATTGCTGAGTTCAAGGCTTGCCTGGACTACATAGTGAGCTCAGAGCCAGCCTGAACTACAAAGCGAGACCCTGTCTCAAAAAGGAAAAAAAAATAAGTATAGAAATATTTCACAATTTAAAATAATCTATGATGTATATCTTTTCAAAATTGCCTATGTTTGTTATGTAAGAATTCTTTAAATGGAACTTCAGATGCTATTAGGATAACTAACTGAAAAATTTAATATCATTTTCTAACTCAGACTTGTGACATTCTCTTGCTTTGGCAGTACAAATAATACTAACCTACAGACTCTTGAAAACAGATCAAGGAAGAAAATAAATATAGTAGTAAAGAATTAAGTTTAAAACACTATACATTGGTACCTCCGGAGTAGCAATAAAATTGACACATTTATAAGAAAGTCACAAAATACGGATGATTTAAATTATAGATCTGTGAAAAGGAATTTGATAAATCCTTCATTGGAAGTATTTTTAGGTGGAGGAATAGCTTTAGGTTCCACAGAGGAGAGGAAATAGCGTGTGGTGATTCCAACATGACGCACCAAGGTAGGCTATCTGAATGTGGGAAGAAATTGGGAAGTGATGAGCACAAACTTATTGACTGGGCCTCACAAGTTGAGCACCAAAAATGGCAGAATATTTGCTCAAAGTAAATATAATTGACTTAAACATCAAATATCTGAGAAAGGAAATGTAAGGAGGGTACCTTAAAGGAGCACAGATAACTCCCAAGAAATGGTTATTTGTGACACTAAAATGGACTACTTAGTTTAAAAGACAGCACTCATCAATCACACGAAGGAATCCTGTTTGCTATATCGTGTCACACGATCACTGCTGTGGCCCTCAGAAGGAACTCAGTCAAAAGGGAATCTGAAGACTGAATTTCACTTCTTACACACATATCCTATAATAGTAACAGAAATGAAAGAATAGAAAGCAGGAAAATATAAGGCGGGATGCATACAAGATTTTAAACCAGATGACTTAATGTTCTTTCACAGGCTCAGCTCTACACATCTCTGTATGCCACTGCTTACATTTCAGAATAGAAATGATCCCTTGATTTCTTAAGAAACTAAGAGACAACATATATGAGGAAATCTGAAATGGCAAATAACCGTAAAACATGCAACTTCTTGAGCAGTTTTTCATGTATGGATCTAGAAGTCATGACTAGTATAAGAATATTGACACTGGAAAAAAATCTATGAAAGCCTATAATATGTATAAAATGTTTCAAAGTGATACACTGGCAACCATTTCATGATGTACAGAAGATTTATGTTTCAAATCTATGACTTTATGTGATTACAGGAAAGTAGTAATCTAAAACGAAATTGTACTTGCCAGGTAAAATGTTTAAATAGTTTCTCTCAGCAGTTTTCTCGTCACTCACTCCATTTTGGTTCCCAGAATCTATTCATAAGATAATGCACCAAGAGAGAACATGACAACATGTGAAAACACATCACCACCATAATTTTCAAAACAAACACAAATTTACCAGGAGCCTCAGGAAGACAGAAATAGGGCTACATGCTTATTATTAAATACATGGCCTCATTTAATTCTCATGAAATTAACCAAAACCCTGAGGTAAGTACTATTGTTCCTTGGTTTTTTACTTTTGGTTGTGTTAAGGACTGAACTTGGGGCTTTATGAATACTAAGCACATACTCTGTCACTGAACTACACTCAGGCCAGTATTCACTTTATATATGAGGAAAGTGGCACAGACAAGTTCAATAACTTTTTTTTTTTTTGTAGTACTGGGGATTGAACTCAGGCCCTTATGCTTACAGGGTAGGTACAGTACCACTGAGCTAACTCCCCAGTACCAAGTTAAGTAACTTAACCAAGGATGTGCAAATAAAAGATGAGACCAGGCCTTGAACCACACACTCAAATTCTTAATCCTCCGGTTTTAGCCACAGTAGACTTGCCAATACTCTAGTTTTCATCTGGGAGGTTCAGGGCACCAAATTAACTACACATAAAATAACTTCACTAGATAGCTATGATGTGGCCACCTCTATTTTTAGCATCTGAGTCAATGCTGTTGATATAACTTGTTCAGGACTACAAATAAATGGCTAGTAGCACCAGGAATCACTTTATATTCAGCTTATTCCTGAAATTTATTTTTTACCTGACTCTAATTAATGTAAGACTCTATTTCAAACAGAATTTTTTAAAAAATATTCAAATTTTCCTTTTCTGATGGCATAATTTTTTAGAAAGATAAATGTTGGTAGACTAAGAAATAGTAGTACTGAATATACATGAAGACAGTCAAACACATTTTTATACACACATTTTATAGAAGATATATCTGAATTTTGTAAGAGTTCTAGCAAGTCACAAATACAAAATGAACATCAGGTTTTCAAAGCAGCTATCTTTAAGATGCTGTATTCTTACTCTAATTCAGTTAAAAATATTGCAAATCCATCTTTTCAATTAGAAAACAACTTCAAATGAGTAAACTAGAAACTAAAAAAATTATGGTTTAATAATCTAGATGAGAGTAGCTTTATTTTTATCTAATGACTACTTTGATGAGTTGATTTCTATCATAGTATCTTGTAAACACATATTTTATAAATGAAGAGACAGACAAGAGACTGTTGCTGGAATCTGTATTTAATACTGTAGATAAATTTAGAAAAAGCAGACATTCAAGTCTTAAGTCAAAGATAGAACATATAAAAAGTCTATATTTTGTGCTTCCTTTTACTCTATGATTTTAATGTCTTCTATTAATTATAATAGTATTACATCATTTGGAAATATGGTACTCATATTTATTTTATTTTTATTTCAGGTGCTGAGAGTTGAACCCATGGCCTGAGTTACAACCCAGCCCATGTAATGAATTTTAAAAATTCTTTTCACTGGGCCAGGGTGTGACTCAAAGGTGGAGTGCCTGCCTAGTGCACATGAATCCCTAGATTGGATTCCCTAGGAATGGAAAAAAAAAAAAAAAAAGGAAAAAATCATCCAAAACAGGAAACTAAGAACAGAGTTCAATCTTCTGAAGATTTTAAATTCGGTTCTTAGTCTCATTCTTCAAATGTGCACCCGTGTGATTTTTCTGTGTGACTCCAATGCTTATCTACAAACCATTCAAGCAAGGAGGGTCAGAACCTACTGACCTTGGGTGTCTTTAAATTTGCTATTGCGCTGGGTTCTAGCATAAAGCGCCACCTGCTGAACAACTTCTAGTTGCTCTTCGATTCGTGGGAAGTGGAAGTCAGTGCACTCTTGGCAAACTGTGGCAAAATCTAAGGGACACAAAACATGGACAAACTTCTAAATGTGAACTACCAAATATTTAGCTTCTATTTACAGACAAGATCAAGGACAGAAATAAAGTAAAACTCTTCAAGCGTGATTTCTTAAGATTTTCAATAATCACACTTGAAGTTAGGCCATAGTGAATTTGTATTGTCAGAAACTGAATTTTCAATCACTCAAAAGAGTAAACGGGGTATTTTAATATGCTTTCAAGTCTTCTCTAAATCATACATGATTTGATCATAATCTACCCCCCAAGTGCTACAAAATACAAGAAGTTTCTTACAGTTAGGAGAGGAAATCCAGTTCAAGCTTCCTTCAAAAATAGGTATATATTTCAATACTTTTTATATATTAAGACATTTAGAAATAACCATAAAATTGAGTTGTACTAGGAGGGAAAGAAGAACTTCAGTCCATTTAAGAAGATCATTAAAAAAAGAGATGAATCAACTGAAATTCACTGAGCCAGCATCTGCTTCTAAAAGTGAAAAACATATTTTATCTTCATTACTTAGTTGTATCCTGAAATAAGAATCTTAACACTATATTCATTGTAATTGAATTTCAGGAAAAGTTAAATTTCAGAAAGTAATCAATGCTAAAACTTGCAGTAAATCTAAAATAGCTATAGTTGGGTATGTTTATGAGTAGGTCTATCTGAACACTGCAGTGATTAAACATAAGTACAGTTTCTCCATAAGTTCTTTCTTTATAAGAATGATACTACAAAGATAAATTTAGTGAAATAAGCTTGTACAGTGGTGTCCATTCACCTCTCTTGATGCCACTATATGAATTAATTCGATTGTCTACCAGTAGAACAAGGCCACAGAGCGACGTGGAGTACAGGGACAGTGCTGTCTGGAGCCGATGGAGCTTCACACCACTGCGATGGTTTCTCTTATGCTTGCAAAAATCCAGCATATCTGCCCTCAGCAATCTCAAATTGTGCATGGTCTTCAACTGGGCTCCTGGAGAAAAGGGCAACAGTCCCAGGAAGATATGTAAATAGCCACAAAAATGCAGTACAACCAGATTCACATATCTATGCCAATAGTCCAGATAAATTTGTACTACCAACCAGAATTTAAAATAGGACTTATGGCCTCCCATTTAAAAAAACGATTAGAATTTAATCTATTTTAAGATAACATAAACTAAAACAATGAACTTATATCCAACAAACTATACGCATAAAATATGGAATGAGGGCCAGAGATTTAGCTGAGTGGTGCCTCGCAAGTACAAGGTCGTGAGTTCGATCCCAGTAACCACATACAATGCTGGGTGTGGTGACTCACGTCCACCAGCAATCAACACCACATACTACAGTGCTGGGCATGGTGGCTCACACCTGTAATCCCAGCACTTGGGAGGCAGAGGCAGGAGCATTGCTGAGTTTGAGGCTTGCCTGGGCTACACAGTGAGCTCAGGACTGGCCTGAACTACAAAGCGAGACCCTGTCTCAAAAAAAAAAAAAAAAAGTGGAATGAAAAATGTGTGCACACGTTCCATATATTCTAGGGATTTTTGTGCTACAGGATCAGCCTCAGAAGTCAGAACTGACTCTGACTGTAAACTTGATGCACTTACCTAAGTGGATGGTGAAACTTTCTTCCAACTTTCTCTGTTCCTCATAAATTCTGCCAGCTGCTTCTACAGATTCTCGGAACAGACTTGGCTGAACTTTAATCTCCTCACTGAAATTAATAAAATTGATATGCCTTTCTCTGTATGTTTGTCAAAGACCTTTCTTAAAGGAAAGGGAATTTCATAATGAAATAAAAGGAAACAACAGCTGAAAGTAGTGCCTCACTTATTTTTCAACTCATCCTTAATCTACAATGACAAGATAGATGACAGGCACAGGCTGGTTCTAAAACTTCCACTTGTCCTTTCATTTCACCACACCACATAATGTAGATTATTCTCTTCAGACATTACAATATCAGTTAGGATACTACCATTTCACGTTTCACAATGATCCAGGAGTGGGAAAACAAAGTAACTGACTTACTACTTAAAACCATATTATGTATATTTAAAAGTATGTGACACATCCTATACTAAGCTAGCTCTAGGGAAAATCAGAACACAGATGAAGTGATAGCAATAAAAATGAACATGCCAAATAAATAATGAAAATGTTAGGTTCATTTTAATGTACACACAACTGCTATTTTCTAGTATTTCTGTTTTTTTAACCTCCAAGACTCTCTTCCCATGAAGTGACCTCTCTCTTCATTCTGTGCTGCTCTTTGTATTTCCCAAAAAAGGTTTCTAAAGTGAAGCTATAATTGTACAACTGCTCAATTCAAATTTTAGGGTACGCTGTGGTAAAAGTGCATAAGTCATCCACTCTGTTGACTAAACTTTTGGGGTTAACCCAAAGAGTCTCGTTAATCTCACTGACTTTGTCAGTAAATATGGGAAATTTAAACTGAAAATAAATATGTATTAATATCCTCACCTTAGGCTATAGAAAGCAACAAGAGAAAGTTATTCTCACTTTAACAATGAGGACAAGCCAGAAAACTTACAAAGTCATAGCTTTCCTGGAGCCAACAAAGATCTGAAGAAAAAAGGCAACAAGAGAAACTGAATTAAAAAGCGTGGCTGCTGCTCCGGGACAGACAGGAACATGACAAGGGAGTACAAAGAAACCTGCTCAAATTGTAGTAAGTTCTTAAAGGCCAAGTGTGGGCCAGCTTAGAAGGCACAGGTCCAGGCTCCCACCAACACGCCATCAGCTCCCACCATGGGCTTCCAAGAAATCACTAGGGATGGAGACATAGGCAGAGCTACTGAGAGTGCCCCTAAAGCCTAGATGTCTGCAGTCTGCCCAGGATAGAAGCTGGACAAAGACATGGAATTGGACAGCAGGTGCACAAAGTAACCTTTGCCTGTCCCCACGTGGCTCCCACAACGTGACAAAGAGCAATACTTTATTGCTGGGAAAGAGAGCAAGAGCATGGAGAGGGGATCTGCTCTGCAGCTCAGACATAGACTTCTGAAATCTGTCAGAGAAAAACCTCTAGAATCCCAACTTCCAATCCAGGCAGAAAACAGCATTAGACTATTACTGCAGAAGTGAAACTCGGTGGGTTACTGCAGATAGTAACTGGTACAAAAAACAAACTCTGCTCAACTCCTGATAAGATTTACACAACCTTCCCAACTAGGGCCTGTTCTTTCTGCATATAATTGTTATTTATTTTAGTTTCCTCTAAGATCTACAATATTTAGCCTTCAGAAAGAAGTAGAAAAAAGGAGAAAAAAAGAAGGTGGGGGGACACCCTGAAAAGCAAAGAGAGAAAAAATCATTGTTGGGAGATAAAGCAATTAACAGAAACAAATTTAGAGATGAGCCAGATATTAAAAGCTTAGAAGAAAGAGACTTTCAAATAATTATAACTAAAATGTTAAAAGATCTAATGGAAAAGGTAGAAAAGACATGAGGACATACAGGAAATTTCAACCAGTGGAAATACAGACATAAAAACATGGTCTGAGATTGTGAGATGGTCAATGGTGATCATTACCTTTATACCAAAACCAGACAAGGATTTTGTAACCAAAACTAGAGACCAACATATGAACTGATATCATATACATGGGATAGTACACAACGACCTGTATGCAAAATTAAAACTATAAAACTTCTAGAAGAAAGCATAGACCATGTTCATGATCATGAATTAAGCAAAGATGTCTTAGATAAAACACAAATAATTTAAAATCCGAAAAACTGGTACAGCACAGAGGGTTTCTAGGGTACTGAAAGTGCTGTGTGATCCTCCCATGGTAGAGACATGTCACTTATGTTTGTTTAAACCCACACAATATGTAGCTATAAGAGTGACCCTGAAAGACTTTGGTTGAGCATAATGTGTTAATGTAGGGTCTCTCTGTCTCTCTGTCTCTGTCTCTCTGTCTCTGTCTCTCTCTCTCTCTCTCCATCCCCTTTCCCCTCCCCCTCTCCCTCTCCCTTCCCACCCTGTTTTTTGAGACAGGTTTCGCTATGTACTTTAGGCTGGTTTTGAATTCATTAAATCAGTGGCTCTCAACTTTTTTTTTTATTTTTTGGACAGGGTCTCGCTTTGTAGTTCAGGCTGGCCTGAGCTCACTATGTAGCTCAGGCAAACCTCGAACTCTGCAATCCTCCTGCCTCTGCCTCCTGAACATTGGGATTACAGGCATGAGCCACCAGTATTGTTGTATATGGTTACTAAGATTGAACTCAGGACCTTACACTTACTAGGCAGGCATTGGAACCACTAAACTAAATCTCCGGCCTGGCTCTTAATCTTTTTTGTCTACAATACACTGCATATATTTTATATTTTAACACAATAACTTATACAAACATTTATGTATAATGTACTCTGTTTTTTTTCTATATATTCTACTCCTATTTTTTGAATTTGTACCAGTATATGACACAATTTAATTCTCATTTTTCCCCATTCCTCTACCTGTACCCCTATTTTATTCTGCTATTTCACTGTTATTTTAAAAAGGTTGGTTGGAGAGTAAAAGATCTAGAATAGTTCTTAGAAGGGTGCAACCAAAAGTCTGAGGAATGTTAAGACAAATAAAAGATAATAATAGGTACATAAAAGATGATTAAAGTATTGGGTAAACAACTTAACAAAAACTTTCCCTCCATCCCATAAATAATTCCTGAGTATGTCTTACTGTGACAGTGTCAAGAGCTATGCCCTTGACAAGGAGCTGGGTACATAATAGTTGAAAAAAGCCAGACATAATTCTTGCTTATAAGGCAAAAACGAGTAGAGACACTTAAAACTGTTTATGGCAACGCTAGCATATTGTGGAAATAGTTATTCAGTATTTGTAGTGCAGTTTTAGCTGAATATATCTTAGGATTTGAAAGTAGAAATTCTCAAACATATTAGGATGCAGCCAGGGAATAATATAGCCCTGCTCGGCTCTTAGGCTGTGTGTGAAACACAATATATTTAGGTCATAGGTGCCACACAAGATAGGAAAGATGAAAACTATCTACACTATTCTATCCATGCTACATATCTCAATTTGTACAGCATTATTTTATTTATAGATCAGACTTTTTTGAATATAAACTCCACAGTATTTGTTTTGCTTAGAGAATATTTGATACTGAGCCAATTTCACTGAGCAGGAACTAAGGAAAATAAAGGGTATGTGCTATTTAGGAGTAGGTACCTTAAAAGATTTCTACAGTTACAGTTCACTATTTCACCTCTTCCTTTCACCCCCAAAACAATACTCATGTACCCTGTAATAAAAAAGGTGTTAAAAGGAGACCAAATCATCTGAATATTCACTGGCACCTTAAAAATATATACAGCAAGCCTCAGTTTCCCAATAAATAAAAACTATTACTAGTAGTGAATTTTACATGAATAGGGAGAATAATGCTCAATACCTGAGGGAGCTGTTGTTGGGGTTCTTTAGGTCTTGGTGAAGTTTTATCACCCATTCTTGATATTCTTGTTTTTGGATGGCTGTCGACTGCTTTAATTCATTTGACCACTTATTCTCTAAGTCCTGAAAGACATAGTGGGCTAACTGCTTGATATTTCTTTCAAAGATGAATAGGAAAATTTAAGTGTGTCTGTAACAATCACCATATCTCACTTACTTGCTGGGATTCAAAGTGCTGTGCGGCCAGTGTGTTCACATCCTGGTCCGTGAGCGACTTCCCCAGCTCCTGCATCACCTTCTCCATCTCGGTGCCCTGCCTGCAACACAGCAGTCAGGTCTGCTCAGTAGACTGTGCTGCACGTGAGCACCTCAGAGTCACTGAGCAATCGAATTCAGCACAGAATGACTGAAGGGTGCAAATAAAACATCCAGGAATGCTGACCACGGCACTGGACAGCATGCGCCCGAGCCTGGGAGATGGGTGTGGAAACCACAGTAACATAATGGACAACATCATTTGTGCAGCACACTGGAATGTGAATGCAGGGCTTACGCCCAAATGACCTTTACATTACCTTGGTTATTAATATTTGTCTAGACACCTTCTCATCTATAGATTTTCTAAAAAGTAATCTGCAAGTCCACCTTGCAAAGATTTTCTATTTATCTAAATTTGTCATGTATTTCTGTAGACACTGAAGTGACCTCAACCTCTCAAGGTTGTTAAATCATATAAAGAACTAGCTAATCAGATATTAGGAGATTCTAAACACATTTCAAAAGAACCAAGAGCTGGGCTTAGGTGGCTCATGCCTGTAATCCCAGCACTCGGGAGGCAGAGACAGGATTGCTGAGTTTGAGGCTTGCCTGGGCTACCTACTGAGCTCAGGGCCAGCCTGAACTACAAAGTGAGATTCTATCTCAAAAAAAAAAAGAACCAAGAAAGAACAAAATACAGACATAACCCAAACCTGCAGGAAGAGTGAGGGATGTCTCAAAGCTTCATGCTCTTTGTAACACTGGAACTGTTACACTATTTTATAACATACAGGAATAAATGACCCAGAGAACTGGGATGAAAATGTACAAATATATATAGTAGAATAAGATGCCAATCTGGTGCCCAAAAGACTGTCCCCTCAGAAGTACACAGTCACTAAAGCTGCTTATGATTTGTGTATATTTTAAATTTTCTTAATTATGATAGTCCTCAAAAGATTATTCTCATTGTACTAGTTTTAAAGTTTTCTAATGGGAAGCTAGAAAGAGAAAGGAGCAGGACATAGTTTTAAATTTACTTCTTTGGGATTATTATGTCAGTCACATACAAAAATATGAGATTTAATCCTAGTATGCTTTCACAACCAAGAAACTTTACATACATAACATCAAAAAATTCTTAAGAGGTATATATAAATATTTTAAGGTAATAAATGTTAATGGAGTCTGAAATGTTAAAATTGATTGTCTATGAGCTATATGTTTTGGTGTATGGCTATAATCCTAGCACCTAGGAGGCTGAGGCAGGAAGACTGCCATGGGCTATTTAGTGAGCTCAAGGCTGTCCTGAACTACACAGTGATACCTTATTTCAAGGAAAAAAAAAAGGATTGTCTAGAAGGAAGAGTATCCTTGAATTCATTTTACAATTGATACATTTATGTGGAAGTGGTCTACAGAATCATGATTAAAAATAAATGCTAGAAGTTTTCATTCATTGTGAAAAAATAATTCACGAAATCATAATTTTTATACTATGTTAGGTAATCCACAAAGAATGAGTTCAACTCTGATTAAAATTTTTTGGAACAATATTAGAGCTTTTTCTTTCTAAGGTAAAAAAGCTTACAGAATAAACCAAGAAAGACCATGGGCTCAGAGTAGAACAATGAAGAGAAGACCATGGCTAAGCAAAGTAGAGTGAGAGGGTTACAGCTTTGGAGTCAGGTTTCTTAGTTTAAAATTCCAGCTTAGCCTCAAAAGTCACTTAATTTATTGATGCCAAAGTTTCCACTGAGAAGAATAATATGCTGTGACTATCAGTACTCTATGAGTTGGGCTGGAGGGAAGATCAGAGGTGATGAACCACATTGGGTCATCGCTGGAACACAGCAAACCTCTTACAGAGGGAATCGGTTCTTATTAGATGTACCAGGCCAGTATAATGTACTCAGGTTAATCAATAGAGAAGTTCTACAAAGCTATGAGGACTCTCCCAGTTGAAAATCATGAGAAAATTAATTTCTAATATTAAATAATCTATACTATTTTATTTCAATCTTATAAAAATGAAAAGTTGTTCTTTAGGCCATCATATTTGACTATGTAATTATTAATTACTATAATGCAAAAATGTGAAATACCTCTCTCTTAATTTTTTCAGCTCCACATCTCTTTCACCAATAAGTTCTGAGATACTAACAAAGTAATTATGTTCCAGGTTCAGGAGAGTTTCAGAGGCAGGAGAATGGATTAGGTCATGGTACACGTCTGCAAAGTCTTCATCCCAGCTGGGCTCCTCTGGCCTTGCATGCTCTAATGTAGTCTACAGGATAAGACACAGATATTCTTAGATTAGGACACAGTACCTTGATTTAACACACCACTACAGAAGTGTGTATATTATGATTCCATTTCTGAGTACCTTATAAGGACAGAAAAATTCTACTGTACTAATATTATGTGTATACGGTAATAGCTCAGTTCATGTACAATTTGGTTTGCAAATAAAACTGTTCAGCAAAATTTGGCTATTGTTCACAAACACCAAATGGGTGACAAACATGACCACAACTATTTTCCCCACACAAGCACAAATACAGCCATCTTCCCCAAAATTGTAAAACAAATTAAGTTCGTAAATCCAGGTACCACTGTATATGTTATATAAGGTTGAAAACAATAAACAGTATGGAGAGATGTAAACTAAGGTGTTACTATAAATTTCCTGGGTTGGGATAAGTGGATATTAGTGAGGAGGAAAAGGACAGGAAATGTGCGCAGTAAAAATAAGTGAATATATATGATCCCCCTTCACACACAAAGGGATTATCAACAAAATGTTAATGGTGGGGGGCCGGAGGGTTAGCTCAGTGGTTCTGGCGCCTGCCTTGCAAGCACAAGGACCTGAGTTTGATCCCCGGTAACCACATATAATGCTGGGTGTGGTGGCTCACGCCTGTCATCCCAGCACTCGGGAGGCAGAGACAGGAGGATTGCTGAGTTCGAGGCTTGCCTGGACTACATAGTGAGCTCAGGGCCAGCCTGAACCACAAAGCGAGACCCTGTCTCCAAAAAGCAAAAAAAAAAAAAAAAAAAAAAAAAAGTTAATGGTGGCTGTTCAGAACTGTGATGACTGATAACTTCGACCTTCTCATGTATTGTATGATCATTTTAATTTGTATGCTTTAATTATATAATCAGCACAAACTTCTATTTATTTGAAACTCTAAAAATGTTTTATAAGCTTATGTATTTACAATATGAGATGACCTATGTGCTCACCTGTCTGTGACAGCTATCTTGAAAACTCAATTCTTTCATATCTATATTCAACATGTGCAGTTTTCTTATTTTGACTTTTCCATATGTTCTTTTTTTTTTTTTTTTTTTTTTTTTTTTTTTTTTTTTTTTTTTTTTTTTTTTTTTTTTTTTTTTTTTTTTTTTTTTTGCTTTTTGGAGACAGGGTCTCGTTTTGTAGTTCAGGCTGGCCCTGAGCTCACTATGGAGCCCAGGCAAGCCGCCGCGAACTCAGCAATCCTCCTGTCCCTGCCTCCCGAGTGCTGGGATTAC
>PVIC010021684.1:0-28292 GCA_004025085.1 Thryonomys swinderianus
AAAAAAAAAAAAAGATTCAATTACCAAAACCTGTTATTCTCCCTAAAGCCTCAGCTTCAAAACTTTACCCTAGCTTATAGACTAGGCTACTAGGGAAACAACAAGATTTCCTTGGATTTCTAGAGTAAAGAGAATAGAATGAACTTCTTCCCTAAAACAAAGAAAAAATACCAGTTAAAGTTATATTAATGAAACTTACCAGTAAATTGAGGCTCAAAGAATTCAGCTGTAATGACACATTGCTTCTGATGAATATATAGTTAGAGAATTAGAGAGGTTGCTATGGATATAGTCTGCAGGACCATCCTAATTGTCTGCATGTGTATTCATTAGCAGATACGTGCAAAAATTACCCAAGCCTGAGGACATAGTTACCAAAAGAGTTAGACAGGAGAGTACTGTGTTGATTAATCTTGATTGTCAACTTGACTGGGTTAAGATTCCTAGAGAAGTGATTGGGGTGTAAAGGCATGAACATCATGAATGGATTCAACCATTGGTGAGTTCGGTGCTGAATGAGTCAAAAAGATGTGGTGCCTACTCGGAGGCAATGGTCATTACAGCCTGGCCTTGTAGACCATACATGGCCTTTGACTTCTTGCTACCATGAGATGAACTTTTCCTCCACCACATTCTTCTTTCATAATGTTTCTTTTTTGATCCAGATGACCATGAACTGAAACCTTAGAAATTGTGAGCCAAAATAAGAAACTGTAAGCCTTTTGTAAGTGTAGATTTCGTTCCAGCAATGAGAAAACTGACCAACACAACTAGAGAGCGCTCTCACAGATATAGACATAGTTCCCACCAACCACAACGTAAAAAGTATATAATTAATAGAGATAAAGTGCTCAGAAGAAGCTGGCCTTAATAGAGGGAAATAATTAGCCATTTAATGCGTACAGCTATGGTTTGACTTTACCAATCATAAAAACAATACCTAAAGTGATCCAATAATTTACAGTGTTCCAAGTAATTTTAAAGCTTCTCAGAATAAAGCTCAATAATATTTATAAAGTAAAAATTCCCATAATACAAGACAGGATAATTTTCCATGTCTGAGATACCACAAAAATAACCAGATATAAAAAGAACCAGGAAACATTAACTTTTAATGAGAAAAAAAGCAATCTAAACCATCCAAGAACAGATACATATATTGCAATTAAAAAGTCAAGGACATCAAAAGATTTTTATTCACCAAAATATATTTCATATACACTAAAAGTTAGTGATATGGAAGACATAAAAAAGCTCACAACTTCAATGAAAACTAAAAGTTTTGAGATGAAAAATATATTAAATAGGATTAATTACAAGTTAGAATTTGAAGAAGAGATAGGTGTACTCAAACACATTTTAATAGAAACTATCCAAAATAAAACACAAAAAAATAATGAAATGTAATGAACAGAACATAAACATCTGCAAAGCCATTCAAGTGATCTAATATATTAGTAATTAGAGTATTTAAAGGTTTTGAAGCCATTCTGAGACCTCAGTGGTCCCATACTGTTGTGATGCCTAAGGGCAAGATTACATGAGAATAAGATCCTCAATATAGCAGAAGCATAAGGTTGAGAGACTGACACTATCCAACTTTAAGACTTGTATGGTAACAAAGGCACTGTGGTGTTGGTAAAAAAGTAGACACTTAGACCAGTGGAACTGAACAGAGAACGCAGAAACAGGTTCACATAACCTACTGACTTTTGACAAAGGATTAAAGGCTAAAACCAGTTTTCAGCAAAAGGTGCTAAGACGACTGGACATCCAGTTGTGTATATAAAATAAATCATGTGTGACTCTTACAAAATAACATGAAAAACCCTAGATGAGCATGGCAACAGAAGTAACTTGTTAAATGGCTCACTGAAGTCATGATCTATGAAATAAATATTTGGTAACTGGATTCATTATGTTTAAAATTTCTTCACATGCCCAGGCAAAGGCATCCCAAATAGGATGCCAGTAGCAGAGGCGATAATAGCAAGAATCAACAAAGAGAACTACATCAAGGTAAAGTCACTTCTGCAGTGAAGCAAAACAGTCAGCAGTGTGATAAAACAGTCTACAGAGTAAGGCAACACCTTTGATACAAGGTTACAATCTACAATATATTAAAATCTTAAGAACTTGCCGGGCGTGGTGGCTCATGCCTGTCATCCCAGCACTCGGGAGGCAGAGACAGGAGGATTGCTGAGTTCGAGGCTTGCCTGGGCCACACAGTGAGCTCAGAGCCAGCCTGAACTACAAAGCAGGACCCTGTCTCAAACAAACAAACAAAAATCTTAAGAACTTGATACTGGGGATTTGGCTCAGTGGTGCAGCACTTGTCTAGCAAGAGTGAGGTGCAGAGCTGAGTCCTAAACACCTTTCTTCTCAAAACACTTCATGCCAGAAAACAAATTACCAAATTCATACATAGGTAAAGCAATTGAACACTCTCTTCTCAAAAGAAACACAAGTGCCATAAGTGTATGAAAAAATGTTCAACATATTTAGCCACAAGGGAAATGCAAATTAAAATTATATTGAGATTCCATCTCACCCCAGCCAGAAGGACTATCGTCAAGAACACAAAAATCAACAAGAAGATTTAGCTCAGTGGTTCTGGCACCTGCCTTGCAAGCGTAAGGTCCTGAGTTCAATCCCCAGTAACCACATACAATGCTGAGCGTGGTGACTCATGCCTGTCATCCCAGCACTTGGGAGGCAGAGACAGGAGGATTGCTGAGTTTGAGGCTTGCCTGGGGTACAGAGAGCTCAGGGCAAGCCTGAACTACGAAGTGAGACCATGTCTCAAAAAAAAATCAACAAGCAAGGTCGTGATCTCGAGTAAAAAAGGAACTGTGCTACAACGATGATGGTTATGTAAATCGGGACACCCACTAGGAAAAGAAGTTCCTCTAAACACTGAATTAGAACTACGGTAGGACCCAACTATACTCTCCTTGGTATATACCAAGGATTAAAATTAGTGCATTCAAGAACCACCTGATGTGCAAGTTTATTATGGTGCAATTCACCACAGTCAAGATACAGAACCAATCCAGGTATTCATCAATGGATGGATGGTTGAAAAGAAAATATAGTATATATACATGACTCAGCGGGAAAGAAGAACAAAATCATGTCATTTGTAGGAAAATTGATGAAATGGGGAATCATTAAGTGAAATAATATAAACCCAGAAAGATAAGTATTGCGTGGTTTCCCTAATACATAAAATCTAAAAACAAATAGCAATAGCAGAAAGCAAAGATTACGTGAAAGTAGAAGGGGCACTATTATTAGACAAGGGGGAGGCAAGAGGGGAGGGAAGGATAGATATGGTCAAAATATATGTATGAAAATTCTGTAATGAAACCCAATAGTTTCTAAAATAAATATGCACATATATCTACAAAAACTGAGCTTATTCCAGAAAATATTTAAACTTCTGCTGTCCAAATAAGAATGTCAAAAGAATGAGAATTTAAACCATAGCTTTTGAGAAAATATCTGCAAAAATATATTTCCAAAAAAACTGTTATATAAAATATAAAACAGACTCTTACAATTCCAAATGAGCTGGGTGTGGTGATACATGCTTCGGTCCCAGCGCTCTGGAAGACGGAGACAGGAGGACCAGTTCAAGCCCAGCCTGGCAAACTAGGCACTTGGCAAGACCTTGTCTCAGATGTAAAAGAAAACGCAGGGCTGTGGACGGATGCCAGTGGAAAGGCCCTGGGTTCAATCTCTGCAACACAATATAAACAGACAACCTGAATGAAGAAACAGACCAAAGACCTTAACAAGGACGTCAGCAGAGATGATACGTAGCCATTAGATAGAACGCTACCTTATGTCGTGCCAGCAGCAAAGTAAAAACAGAAACACCAACAAGACACCAATGTGCACATGTTACAGTCATTGACACTCAAAACGCAGACTGTATGGGGTCCAGGATGTGACCCACAGCTCTCATGTGTGCAGAGGGGCAGTGGCTCTTTCGGGGACAGTTCAGCAGCTTTTCAAAAACAAAACAACACACCCAGACCATGCGATCCAGAAATCACACTCCTTGGTATGCACTCAAAGAAGGAAAAAACTAGATACCCACACTAAGCCTGTACATGGGTGTTAATAGCCAGCCGTTCTTTTCATAAATGTCAAAATTTGGAAGGAATCAAAATACCCTTCCATGGGTGAAAGAAATTACACATGAAGCACGCTACCTATAGACCAAGGTGTATTTCTCAGTCCTGAAAAAGACATGCGCTCTCAGGCCTTGAAAGACACCAGGGAAGTCTCAGTGCACCTTATGGAGGGAAAGGACGCGCTCTGACTGGGTCACGCAGCGTACCACCTCACGCAGGTGACACCCTGGACAGGGCAAAGGAGAGGTTCCCAGCGGCTGGGCCGAGGGAAGGAGGGGCGGGCGAGCAGGACACGGAGGAGTTTCGGGTCAGTGGGGATGTTCTCTAGGTATCATGACGGCGGAGCCAGCACGGGCGACAAGGGACTGCCCTGTTTTGTTTTAGGGAAAATGATGAACTAAGCACAAGGCTGCTTGTTTTTGTCAGCCACTTTTCTAAGAAGTATTTTAGGTAAGCAAATCACTGCTGTCTTTGATCTCAAGCTATCAGCTTCAAAGTATAACATTTAAAAGTAATTTTATGTGGTTTCTATTATTTCGGCTGTCTTGCGTGCGCCGAGGGCTGTTTGAAGATGTCTCTTCTGTTTTTGAGCATTTTTGTAAGATGGTCAAGTTAGATGTTTGTGTTTTGTGATGAAACTCAACTCTTTTTTATGAATCCCCCAGAGTTTATTGATTAGATCAGACTGAGGTTTATGAATGCGTTGCTGTTCTTAACAAGACACTCACTGAGACTCCAGAGTTCATACTTAGCCTTAATCTTCAGGAAAGAGCATCAGCTTTTTTCCTTCTCTCTCTTGCAACTGCTGTGAAAAGACAAGAATACGCTTTGTGCACTTAATAGGCCTGATTGGATGCGTCATTAACACTCGTTCTTATGCATGGTTATGTGTAAACTTTCCTGTTTGATATGGCAGGTCCAGCGGGGGAGGGGAACCTAGGGGAAGGAAAGGACAGTCTGTTTTAAAGTGGACATATGCCTCAGAATCCAGCAAAGCACATCATTTATTTTATTTTCTTGGTTCCTAGTCTGACAGCAGAAAAGAGTGGGCGTGGCCAGGACGCAGCAGGAGGACGGAATCATGGAGAACTAGCGCAGCTGCTCGGTCCTGCTCTTCCACCCCGGCAGCGCTGGACCAGACCCTTCCTTCTGTGCTCGTTCACATTCCCACGGGTACTTCTGAGAATTACTTTGCAGAAATTACCGAGGACACACATGGAACAGAGTCCTTGCTGCTGTCAGTGTACTCAGTCAGGAAACACTATTGTTTTGTCTTTGAACAAAAGAACCTTTGCCTTGGGGCTCCAGATGGGGCTTATGTTATGTATTTCTTTTTCTAAAATCAAAACAAAAATAAAGCCAATCGCTGATGTTTACTGGAGTGTTTACCCCGCATGGTAGGCTTGTAACACGCACATACAATTTACACAACTTTCTGATGTAGGAACTATTGTGATTCTTCTTAGAAAGACAAAAATGAACGATGAAGAAGTTTGTAAGTTGGCAAGGAAGAGCTGGAAGGAGGTGAGGGGTACAGAGCCGATATCTAACTGTCTTTGGTCGAGGGGTTCATGGTGAGTGTGTGTGTGTGTGTGTGTGTGTGTACACGTGCCTGTGTGTGATGAGGGTGACTACGGAGCAGAGCACACTCTCTGCCCATTGCCCTCACCTCTGGCTTCCCATTCGCCTGAGGCCCAGCCGCCTCATTGCTCTGAGCTCAGGCTGGAATTGGTCCCCGGCTCATCCTAGTCGGGCTCAGGCTCCACTGGACCAGGCCGCTGGGAATGTGCCACTGAGCTCAGGCTGTGAAAACGTCATCGCTTTAAATCTTTGAGGTTACGTTTCTGTGCCATCTTAAATCTAGGAGCTATCTCTGTTACCACTGTCTAGCGCACCAGATTCCCAACAGGATCCAGGTGGCACAAAGAGCCTCAGAGCACTGGAGGTACCAGTGGCCGATGGTACCTCCATCTTGCATCTGGACGCATGGATCTAGACTGTGTCAGCCAGGCAGCTCTGGTAGTGAGAACATCATTTCATCCCATATTTAACATTTTTTCCAGCCCCATTATGTCCTGTGTCTGGGGAAAGTCGCACTGTGGCTCCCATTTCAATGATAGTAAAAAATTGAACCTGGAAATCATGTTCAGGTCGCAGATAAAAATGAGAGTAACAGAGCCGCCCATACTTACAAACTGAGGACCACTCACTGCAGGGCTCATACTATTTGTCCCTCATTTATGATTCTTCAACTTCTATAGACTTCCTTTTATCTCTTTGTTAATCAGTGTAACGTAACAATGTTTAGGGCCAGCGTATCTGAAGTAGAATCTTCCAGACACGGATACCACCAATCGGACACCCCTTCTTTCAGTTTCTCTTGCTGGTCCAGATGAAGTTGACTGGATGTCTGCTGCCAGCTCCTGGTCACACGTGGTGGTCCAGAAGAGTCCCTAACCCAGGGAAGCAATGCTCCAAGCAGTTTGTCTTGGGTTTGCACACAGCAGCCCTAGGAAAAAATTTGGGTGGTTACGAGTTTATTTTTAAAAGGCAAGGAAACAAGAACCATTCATAGCAGAAAAGAGGACGGCCAGCGATTGAAGCCAGGGGCTAACCTTTCAAAATAGAACGGGAGTTGGGGCAGAGGCCACGAACGGGTTTGGGAAAGGTTGAATCAGAGTGTAAAGACAGTTTGAGCCCAGGGTCTGACCAACAAGCATACTCTAGACATTTGATAAACTCTAGTCTCTCCACAACAGCTGGAGAGGAAAGTAGCCTCGGATTAATTGATTTTTTCAGTTTTGACCCACAGAAGTCTGAGGACCAGTTACTACCCTCTCTGGAGGTGGAGAAGACATGCTCTTTGAGATGGCTCAGAGGACGCTCAGGCTAACGCCCCCGTCGCCAGGACCCAGCCACTCCTTTGACCTTCCAGCCATGTTCTGCTGTGCTGCCGTTAACCCTGGGGTTGTCGGTATGGATCCCAAGCACTGTCTTTGATGTCATCACTGTTTCCACTGCCACTAAGGGCCTGGGTGGGCAAATGACCCGGGCACATGATGAATGTGAATTAGCAAGAGACCAGTGTTGCTCACGGTGAGACTTAGACACGGCTCCTGGTTGACAGGAGTTGGCGAGTGAAGGAGGAAAAGCAGCCCTGCAAGCATGTATCCGAGACTTCAATTACCAGTGCAGTCAGACATTGTGTACAAACAAGAGAGTAAAATAAAAAGTGAAAGGAGGAAACCTCTTAATTCTCTTACTCCAAAATTCTTCAGTCTAGATCAAAGACTGGCTACTAAATGTGGTTCAAAACAAAAACAAATTTTGCCTCCGCTTATGTGTCTGTGTCAATTGTCTTTCCTGCCAAGAGATGAGTACTTCAGGGAAAAGAATCGTGTAATTTCTGGGAAATGAAACCAGTGCACCAATATTTTGAATAAAAAGAGAAAAAGTGACAAGGCAAGATGAAAAGAAAATTGCACAGTAGTGTCTTGAAATTCTTTTGCATTCGGTTTTCCAGGGTCGAAGAGAACCCTTTGAGAAAGACAGACTTGTTGACATGAGTCCCTGCGGGGCTGGGGAATTTAACTCAGTGGTACTGTGCCCGCCTTGAAAGCGCAAGGTCCTGAGTTCAATCCCTGGTACTGGACATAAAATGGGTCCCTACTGTCTTGTCAGCATCGTGAAAAGCTGTTCTCGGCATCGTCACCTTCCCCAAATGGGCCCGCGGGTGGGGAGCAAGGTGGGCCGACTGGGACCATCCCAGCGCTCTGAGCTGCCCTCTTGCTTGGCAGAGCTGTTGGGATTTGCTGTGTTTCCTCCTCTAGCTCGACTGAAACAGGACCACCAGCAAGGCTTGTGCGACTGGAAAACAGAGCAATTCATGGCACAGAGGAGAGTGCCACATCACAGCACGGGATCCTGGAGCACATCCACATTTGCCAGCAGCTCCCCCCAGGAGTACGTGCTCCCCTCGTAAGGAGGCGTAAGGTGGCAGGGTAGGGAAGCAGGTATTTCTGGACTCCCGAGGCACCGCTCGCTGTGAGTTTTCAGTTGTTAGGAGAAGAGCCATGTGGAATGAGACAGGAGTGACTGCAGCGATCACAGACTGCTCCTAAGCAGTGCGTTTTCCTGTAGGGACGAGCAGTGCATGCTGGGAAGTCACCTGTTCCCCCTGCTCCTGCTTGGTTGGCAGTGCTGAGCGACAGTATCCGTTCCTTCCGTGTCTGTGCCCGTCGTTGCCGCCCTTCCTGAACGTCTCTGTAGGCAAAGACTTCTCTGTTGCAACCTCTCGCCCTGCTGTCTTCCCTGGTAACATACATACTTGGAACTTGAAGGACTTTTTTTTTTTTTTTTTTGAGACAGGGTCTCGCTTAGTAGTTCAGGCTGGCCCTGAGCTCACTATGTAGCCCAGGCGAGCCTGGAACTCAGCCATCTTCCTGCCTCTGCCTCCTGAGTGCTGGGATGACAGGCGTGAGCCAGCACGCCTGGCACTGTGGTAGTGGTATTGATGGCTGGTGGGCGTGAGTCACCACGCCCAGCACTGTATGTGGTTACCGGGATCGAACTCAGGGCCTTGTGCTTGCGAGGCAGGCTCTGGAACTACTGAATTAAATTTCTGGCCCGTGGATTTTTTTTTTTATTGGTTTAAAAATATGTACAGGAGGAATGAGATCAGCAGTACAGTGAAACAGGAATGACCAGACCACTTATTGAACAGGAACACTGGTTTAATGACACCTGGATCAAAATACTTCTAGGAAAACTCTTGAGCCCAAGTCAGTGACTGGAATACCTCAGACCAGAAGGAAGCCAGGTACAGCCTCACCAAGATGGACCAAGAGCGATTTCCCTTGACCTGCACCAGATCCTCCCCTAGACTGGGACATCTGTGCACTGCAAAAGAAAGCACTGGCTCACAAGTTCTCTCTTGGAGGTAAGCAAAGAACAAAGGAGGCTTTGATATTCTGGCTCCCTGAAGAGCAAACTGAGGGGCAGACTTCTGCCCTAACTCATTCACGGTACAGACAGCACAGGCGTTGTCTGTATCCACAGAGCCTGCTGATGACAAAGAAAAGCAAGAACAGCGACACATTCTGGCGTGATCAAGGGAAAGCATGCAGTTCAGTCTGATGTTCCTCCTTTAGAAGGCAGGGAAAGGAGTAAGCATATGTTAGGTGTTCCGACTTTTTGGGGGGTGACTGATTCAATCTTCCCTGACATGGGCTGCTGAGAGCCACTTGCATACTTTAAATCTTTGTTTGAGAATGAAAGAGCTTGCAGTACTTCAGGAGACCGGAGAGGGAGCAAGAGGTTATGAGCCCCTGACAAAGGAACTGGCAAACTTTGAAAAATTGCACACACAGGCTGGGGATTTGCATAGTCCTATTAGTAGGTTCTGGAAGACCATAGTTTATTGGTGAGACTCTTGTCCTGTAAGAACCCAGATTGTGAGAGATTGCTTTTTAGTTGAAGTGTAGAGATCCCAACAGAATTATGAGACACATAAACAAACATGGAAATACGACCCAAAGAAAGAAACAAACCCTAATGAAACAGACATACATGAATTGTTCATTTGAAGAAGCAAATAGAAAAAAAGAGTGAACAAAGCTTGGTGAACTTATAGAAAAACATTAAGTAGACCAATGTACATAAAGCAAGAGTTCTAGAAAGAAAGAGAAAGGGCAGGAAGTTTATTTAAAGACATAATGGTTGAAAATGTTCCAAATATGGAAAAGGAATTGGACATTCATTCTAAAGAAGCTAAACAGACTCCAACTAAGATGTAACCAAAGAAATCCACAGAGACACATTATAATCAAATTGTCAAAAGGCAGAAACAAAGATGGAATTTTGAAAGCAGTAAGAGAAAAGCAATTTATCATGTACGAAGGAAACTCTACAGACTATTATTAGATTTCTCAGCAGAAACTTTACAGGCCAGAAAGGAGTGGAATGAGACATTTAAAGTGTCACAAGAAAAAAAAAGAAATCCTTCCAGAGAAGAAGAGCACTATATATAGAAATGCTGTCCCTCGGAAATGGAGTTTGTCAGTGTTACACTAGTGTCACAAAAATGCTTCAAGTCGAAACGAAAGGATGTTAAGTAGCAACATAAGAGCATATGAAAACAAAGCTCATTGGTAAAGACAAATGTAGAATATTGCATAAAGCCTTTTTAATAAAGTATGGAATTTAAAAGACAAAAGCATAGATAATTATAACTATAAAGTATGTTAATAATACATAACATATGAGGCTATAATTGAGAATATTAATAGCAAGTTGTGGGAAATGTACAAATGTAGACTATATACAATTAAAGCTAAGTTGTAATCAGATTGAAACAGATTGTTACAGCTTTAAGATGTTTTATGTAAACTCTGTTAACCTCAGACACCTATACAAAAAAGACCGCAAGAGGGATAACAAATGAATCACAAAACAGGTAACAGTTAACCAAATGGCAATAATGTCTTCATCCCTAGCTGTGGTTTAGATATAACTGGGTTAGACTCCTCAGTCACATGATATGGAGTGGCTGAATGGATGCACAGACAAGATCTAATTATGTGTTTCTCATTAGAGACTCGCTTCATTTTAAGGACATAAATAAGGTGAAAGTAAGAAGATAGAAAAAATGCTCCACACAAATGGAAGTCTAAAAATAGAATAGTGGCCATACTTATATTGCATTCAAAAAGTGTTAAGTAATGATCAATAGATCAACTTACCAAAGGATGCAAAATTATAAATGTATACATATCATAACATTAAAACACCCAACAAGACAAAGTCTAAAACTGAATGAATTCACTGGTTAGTTCTACAAAAAAATTTTTAAAAATAATCCTAATCCTTCTCTGACTCTTTCAGACAACTGAAGAGAAAACAAAACCTCTATACTTCTTCTATGAAGCTCAAAGTATCCAAATGGCAACCCCAGAAAAAGACACCACAAAGAAAACTAAAAGCCAGTGTACCTGACAAACATACATTACAAAATCATTAATAAAATACTAAAACCTGAATTTAATGATGTATTTAAAAATACTCATCAGCTGGGTATGGTGGCTCACACCTGTCATCCCAGCACTCAGGAAGCAGAGGCAGGAGGATTGCTGAGTTCAAGGCTTGCCTGGGCTAGATAGTGAGTTCAAGGCCAGCCTGAACTACAAAAATGAGACCCTGTCCTAAACACACACACACACACACACACACACACACACACACACGCACAATTGGGATGTATCCCTGGGATGCAAGGATGGTTCAATACTTGAACATTAATTAGCACAATCTGCCATGCATATGGAATGAGTGATGACAATACTGTATCATCTCAATAGTTGTGGAAAAGGCACTTAACACAACTTAGTAACTGTCCATGATTTTTTAAAAAAAAGTTCAGCAAACTAGCAATAGAAGAAAGTGACCTCAACCCTCTAAAATCTACATATTGAAGGCTCACAGGCCTTTTCACAATTAACAGTGATAAACTAAAACCTTTCTTCTAAGATCAGAAATAATACAAGGTTGACCACTGTTTGTTTTGTTTTATGTTCATTTTTAATTTGGGGGCTATTTTTATTGAGTGAAACTGACAAATTAAAGCATATATATTGAAAGTATACAACATGATGCTTTGAGATATTCACTGTGATTACTACAATTAAGGTAATTGACATAGGAATCACTTCATATTTTTAAGTAGTTCTTAATTCTCTCTGCTTAGAAATATTTTATATAGCACAGGTCAAAAATACTGTTTTTTAGTGGTTACTTATTTTTAATTGATTTTATTGGTACATTTTATAAATAAAATATGATCACATTTAACACTGAGGACTGGTGCCTACCCGTACATGACACATCTTGACTCTTATTGATTCCCCTATTTCCCCTGCCATTCCTGCAAACCCTGCCCCTATATCCATAAGCTTTGTTTCCTTTTTTTTTTTTAAACTATCAGGTTTTTTCAAAAATACCCTTAAACAGAAAGAGAAATCTGCTCAGCATCTCACTCTCAGAGACAGATTAAAATAGTTAAGCAACACTGGTCTAGATGTATTTGTGGTATCTCTATACAGAAACGCATTTTCATAACAGAAAATTGGCAACGGTGTAAGTACTGTTTCACTTACCAGTGTGTATTGGGCACTTTTTCACCTCAGTAAATTCATCTCAACATCATGATCTCTTAATGATAAAATTAGTTACAAGCTTGAACAGAAAAACAAAGTTGGGCACCCTATATTTCTTAATTTTAAAATACATCAAATACATTACCAAGCTGTGTGGTAAATAAAACAGTATGGTACTGGCATAAATAATGATATGAAGACCAATAGAAGAGAATAGAAAGCAAGAAATAAAACCAGACACATATGGATTCAACTTTGTCACTTAAATAACTACAGAGTTGTTTTACATCATCTAATTCCTCTAAGACTTTTCCTCACTCACAGAATAGGTAGAATACCAGCATCTAAAATGAAGTTTGTTGTGCTAATTAATTATGGCATATGCTTGATACATAATAGGAGCCCAATATTATCATTACTAAAATATAAAACATGGACTCTAATCTCACACAGGTCATTGTATATGGGGAAAGTCAATAATTTTATCTGGATAAAAGTAATATGGCAGACATGCAAAAAATATAGGTACAGGTGAAGTTGGCTTCATTTCTTGAGAAAAGGACGTGAAGGTTCAGAAGGGAGGTTCTGTCTTAGCTTTTGTTTCATTTTTGTTTTGGGGACAGGGTCTTGCTATGTAGTTGAAGCTGGCCTGGAACTCAGTGTATCTCCCAGACTGGCCTTGAACTAGCAGGCATCCTCCTGCCTCAGCCTCCCAGGACTGGAATTACAGGCACGGCTCACCACGCCCAGCAGGAGATTTTATGTGAGCGCATTCAGACAGGAAGTAAGGGAAGTGTGCGAGGCAGGAATGCAAACTAAGGGGAGGGTCACGAAGTCGGAGGGAGTGCCCCCGCGCCAGGAGGAGAGCCTGGGTCACAGGCAGGGACAGCAGGCGTTCGGAGCTTGGCAAGGGGTTGATCCTCTCAGTTCCTCAAAGGATGTTAAACAGCGATGAGGTCAGGGTGTTCCTCTTCCGTCGGCCTGAGGCCAAATCTGCGCAAGATGGACTGGCCAGGAAGAGGAGGGCGGGGAGCACTGCGGAGAGCTGGAGCAGCCGTACCGCCCCACCTGTTCGCCCGTTACCGGAGATGAGTCGGTCAAAGTCAAATCAGACCTGCTTCTCGGTGTTGACCGCTCTTCATCCAAGAGCACTGTGTCCTGCTCGCGTATTGTCAATCACTGAGACAGACAGAGCAGAAGCCAAGAAGAGAGGCATCTGACGTCTCCAGAACCTCTTCTTTGTCTCCGTTTATTCCTTTAGCCTGTTTCTTTAGAAAGTCAGAGGCTGACTTGTCCGTAGCACAGCTGAAGAGGAGCCTGCTTTAATTTTATTCCCTTTGCTACTTGAGGGTTTGTTTGCCTCTTTGCACTTTTATAGAAATACACTAAAACTTACCACGCGAACCTCCTCCAGGTAGGAACGGCGGGACGCTCAGTGAAATTAGGTAACCTTCCTCTTTCGGCCACGTAGGAATGAACTCGGTCCTTAAGGAGAAGAAAGAACCAAACTGATGTGTTTGTTGGAGCAGAGAACAAAGGACAAGCTTCAGATGGAAGCGTGATGTTTGGTCATGGGCTCCCACGTTCCCTTGGTTACCAAAAAACCGCGTTCTAGCCCTCCTGTTACTAAACACCCCTCTTAGCCAATTTTTCTAGTTATTTTAGTAATAATTGAATCTACTTCTTCTTAGTTTATTTTCAATATGACCAGAAAAAAAACATAATTTCAGTTGTTGAATCAGTTATTAGAACTTGCTCTATTGTCCGATATATGGTTCCTTTTAGTAAATTATCTGTATATTTGAAAACACTATGTATCCTATGGGGCTAGAATGAAATATTCTGTATAACTCTGTTAGTTTACACTTGAGTTATTTAGGCCTCCTAAGTCCTTATAGTTTCTGTTAGGTTGATTAGTTACTAAGATAAACATGTTAAGATATTTGGCCGTAAGTATGGATTTGTCTTTTATTTTGTTACTTAATCCTGGCTTATATTTTATACTTGTTAAGCTTATGGTTTATGTTTGTTAAGCCTATTGTATTTGATGCATATAAATTTAGGTTGCAGTATTTTTCCTTTTTCAATGAACACTTTCTCACTGTGAAGTGTTTCTCTTTATTACCATTAATACAAAACAATAAAGTAATTCTAATAATAAATACATTTTACCAACTTTCTAGACAATGCAAGGACTTTCTAACAGTTTAACTCCACTTATCTCTCCATTATTTGTAGACACTTTTTCCGTTATGCATTTCAGTTTTACATACACCTTAAGGCAGACCGTATTATCACTTTAAATTATTACTTGTTTGTGTTTTCCATTAGTTATTTTTTCTATTGTTTGAGCTTGCTTTACTAGCTTATCTCTATGAGCAGTTTCCTTTGGTCAAAATAATCCTTTTCAAAATTTCTTTTAGCTAGAGTCTATAGTAAGAACGGGCTAGTTCTGTCTGTCTAAAAGTATTCATTTTGTCTTCATGAGGGATATTTTGAGTATAGAATTCTCAATTCACGTTGACCTTTCACTGTTGCAAAGAGGTGATTGATTCCATTGTTTTTCTCGCTTCTTCTGAAAACGGAGCTGTTGTTGCTGCTTCTTTAAAGGCAGCTTTTGCTTCTTGTAAGAACTGTTTAATTTTCTTTGGTGTCAGAGTTCTTAGAATGTTGTGTGGGGCAGACATTTATTTTTGTTTGTCCTGTGTGAGGTTTCTGGATCTTCTTGAATGAATTCTTCAATGTTTTGTGGGTGTTTTAGGGTACTTTTGGAAAACTCTCCTGCAATAGCTCTTCAAAAATTGCTTCTTTTGTAATCTCCTCTTCAATTACATTTATACTGGGCTTTGTGCGGGTCCCGTGTATCTTATAGTCTCTTTAAAAATATTCTTTACAATTCCCCTCTCTCTGAACTTTATTCTTGGTGCTTTGTATCGACCTGTATTTCAGTTCATGAATCTGTTCTGCTCCATCTCCTATGTTTTCTATTCTTTACATTCTTAATTCAGTTATTACATTTTTTAAAATTTCCCTTTGATCCCTTTTCTGGTGCTTATTGAAATTCTCCTGCTTTTTACACACTTTGTCAAGCCATATGTTAGTCTATGATCCCTCTTTTTTTCAGTCTCTCCGGTGTTTATTTTGTTTTGTTTTATGGCACACCTAGTAAAGGTTAATTGAATACTGGATTTAATGTCTGAGATACGATAAAGGTTCTATGTTATTATCTTCTACTGAGCATTAAATTTTTTTTTCTATTAGGGAGACAGAATATGGGCCAATCACTTCAGTCTATGCAAGGTTGTCCATTTTGATCTGCTCTTATTTTTAGAGATCTCTACTGAAAATTGTCTTAGTCGCTCTCCTCATTGGCAGAACAAAATAACCAGCATCGGCAACTTTAAAGAGGAGAGGTTGACTTGGGCTCATAGTTTCAGTGGGTTGAGTCCATAGTCAGGCAACTTCAAGGCAGAAACAGAATGACAGAAAAGCCTAGGCGGGAAGTTGTTGAATCTCAGCAGCCAGGAAGGCCCTCAGCTGCTAAACTCAGTAGTGCATGAATCTACTGAGTACTACAGCGCCCACATGATCCAATCATCTTCTAAAAGTCTGGCCTCTGAGCACATGAGAATTTGAAGGGACGTTCTAGGTCTAAACTGTGAACTTAGACTGACAAATGCTCTAGGATAGTGATGATGAACTTTTTAGAGCTTTCAATAATATAAATAGCCCACGGCAGCATGTGTGCCATAGATTCACCTCCATTGCCCCAGGGGGAAAGGGAAGGAAAGGAAAAGAGTAGACTCAACGCACGGACCCACTTTCTGGGATCATGACCTCTCTGGTGGCCTTGAGGGTTCTTGTATCCTGACCGAAATTGTGTAATATTTCATCTGATTTTTCTAATTGTTGTCAATTACATTATCATGATTAGAAGTGTAAATCCATATTCTTGCTAGATATACTCATTCCAATGTTTGGATTTACTTATCAAAAAATTTCCATAACTATCGTGGAAAAAAATCAAATCATTTCTCTATATATCCTGGTCCTCATGGTTTGCTGGACATTGCGTAGAAGGCAACATAAATAATGCCTCGGAATATTTTTCGAACCTCATAAGCAGACTCCCTCTTTTATCCTTCATCTTTTAAGCTTTCTGACAAGTTTCTACTAAGTGGATCAGAGGAGCTTCTACTTGATTCTACCACACTTCTATTGCTCCTTTAGAGGTGTTTGAGATTCTGTGCTTCGGTATCTGAGGAAATGTATAATCTTCACCCTCTCACATCCTTTTACTTCTCCAGCTTCCAACAACAGGAAAAACAAAGCAAAGCAAAACAAACAACTGGGGGGCAAAATAAAATCTAGCACAAAATAAGAAATAAATATTGATGAATGGATGGGTAAATGGATAGTGACTTCAATCTGCATGAATTCATTATTTTCTGTAGTTCTTCCCCTTCATTGCTAACTTGCCTCTTATTTTTTTAATTGAATTCTTTATTGGTACATTTTATATATACAGCTCACAATCACACACAACACTGGGGAATTTGTACCAGTATATGACATGAGTTAATTCTCATTTTTACCCATATCCCTACCCACCCCACAACCCCCACCCTCTATATACATGCGCTTCCTTTTTCCTTTCAGATCATATTTATCCTTTTTTCCTCTCATTACTTTCCCCTACCACATTCCCTTTGAATATTTCTTATTTCACAATATCTATCATACATTCTAGAACTCATTTACATCTACAGGTTCTCATACCAGAGAAAAAATATGGTACTGGCGAAGTAACAGACCTGAGGACCAGTGGAATAGATTAAAAGATCCAGAAACAACTCCAGATACACTAAGGCACCTTATTTTTTTCTTTTTTCTTTTTTTTGCTTTTTGAGACAGGGTCTCGCGTTGTAGTTCAGGCTGGCCCTGAGCTCACTATAGTGCCAAGGCAAGCCGCCGCGAACTCAGCAATCCTCCTGTCTCTGCCTCCCGAGTGCTGGGATGACAGGCGTGAGCCACCACGTCCGGCATTGTGGTATGCGGTGGTGATTGTTGGTGGGCGTGTCTCCACGCCCAGCATTCTATGTGGTTACCGGGGATTGAACTCAGGACTTTGTGCTTACGAGGCAGGCGCTGGAACCACTGAGCTAACCCTCCAGCCCAAGGCACCTTATCTTTGACAAAGGAGCCAAACATCATCAATGGAGGAAAGACAGCCTCTTTAACAATGGTGCTGCCTCTTATTTTTTTAAAAAATTGTTCAAAATACACAACTCTTCAAGTCTTTATTTATAGTGATATGCAAGAGACTGAATTGTACAAATTTGGATCCATGTAAAGGTTTATCAATAAATTTATCTATTTGGTCTGAGTCATTTATCTGCCTGCCATATAAATGGTTATATAAAAATGGTTTTGATAAAAATAGTGATTGTATACACTTGGCTAATCCTGACTGGTTTAAATATGACTTAAATGTGATTTCTATTTGGGGACATGAACAGCTAGATGAATTGTTCAGTGCCCAATCTCATCCTTAAAAGTCTCTCTCTTGGATTCAACTGAGAAAATCACTGTATTACAGGCTGAATTTCTGTCAGGGCCTGCTCTGGAAGGGTTATCCATGTTTGCATATTTTTCTGATGCCTTGGATGTTCTTTGTGCCTGTGTGGTGAGTTATTTCAGGTCCCTTATTTGTGGAGTTTTACCTAATACTCAGCAACATCTCACCCTTCCTTTTCTGGTTTTGCCCTGGTTTCTGGTGCTCTAACAGACTCCACGGGGTGCAGTGGAGGATTTTGTATCTCCCTTCTTCTCTAAGTGTGACCCCACTCTCGGCATGTTCAGAATGCAGTAGAGCAAGGAATACTTGTTAGAGCCTCTGCACATGTTTAAAAAGGTGAAATTCAAACATTAAATCCATCTTTTAAAGTTTCCAAGTCAATGGTTTTCATTGTACTCCTTTGTTTCAATGGTGCAGCCATCATTAGTACATGATCATATAATGTTTTCATCACCGCAAACAAGAGCCCAATTCTCATTCACAGACTTTCTTCATTTCTTTCCCTCACAGTCTCTGTCAACCACTACTTTGTTTTCTATCTCTGTGGAGTTGACGTCTCTGGCCATTTCAAGTAAATAGACACACATAATAGTGGTGCTTTACTACCAACTCTTTTCCCCTAGTGTAAAATTTTCAAGATTCTTCCATGCTGTAGTGTGAATCATCATTTCAGTGTTTTTGTGGTGAGTAATATTCCACTGTATTTAAATACCGAGTTTTGTTAGGATGGACACTTGAGTTGTTTCCACTTTTTACCTGCTTCAATAAAGCTGCTATGAACATTTGTCTACTACTTTTTGTATGAATAAAGGTTTTAGCTCTCAAGGATTTCCACATAGAAGTGGTGTCTTAGCTACACTGTCATTGCTAGGACAAAATATCCAACACACACATGTTAAAGGAGTGGTGGTTTATTTCAGCTCAGTTTGTACAGTCTTCAGTCCACAGTCAGCCGGCTCCAAGGCTGTGCATTGTGGCAGAGGGGCCTGGCGAAAGAGAAAGAGCTCATGGCGCGGCAGGCTGAGAGGGAACATGGAAGGAGGAGGGGTACACACCCTTCCAGGCCAGGACCACAGTGACCCACCTCTTCCCACAGGCTTCGTCTCCCAACACCACACCCAGCCATAAACCCTCCAGTGACGTCATCCAGAGAGGAGTATCACACCTGCATGATCCAGTCACCCCCCAAAGCCCCACCTATGAAGACGTGAGACTTTGGGGATATCTAGATATAAACTGTAACAGGTGGTATTCTTCTTGTTTCTATTTTTGACTTTTTTAGGAACTACCAAACTGTTTTCTAAGATTTCTGCAACATTTTACATCCCTGTCTACAGTGTTCGGAGAACTTGCCAGTGCATGACATTGTCTGTTTTATTGTTTACATCCATTTTAGTGGATGAGAAATGAGACTCAACATAGTAATGATGCTGATCATATTTTCATGTGTTTATAATTTTCTCATTTTTAAATTGTGTTGTTTGTGCTGTTACAGTTGAGTTGTAAGAGTCCTTTACCTACTGTGGGTGCCATACTCTTACAAGAAATGAGATTTACTTCTATGTTCTCCCATTATACTTCTCACTTTCTTGACAGTGTTCCTTTGATGCAAATAAGTTTTTAATTGTGATGAAACTGAATTTATCTATTTTTCTTTTCATGTGTGCTTTAAAGTCCATATAGAAATTACTGCTTATTCTCAGGCTCCAAAATCTCATACCTACATTTTCTTCCAGTCATTTTATAATTTTAATGGTTACATTCAGTCAATTTTGGTGTTTTGTGTGAAAAAGAGGCTCAATTTCACTTTCATACGTAGATTTACAACCATCTTGACAGCACTTATTACAAAAGCTATTTATACCACTGAGTTGCCTTGATACCACTGGCATCCTTTTCCAAACTCAATAGATCATAAATACCTGAGTTTATTTGTGGTTCCCAATTTTATCACATTGATCTGTGTGTCTTTTCATGGCAGCACCATGCAGTCTTGATTACAGTAGTTTCATAGGATGCTGTGAATTGCCCTTCCAGCTTCCACACATGTAGGAGCAGAGGACTCTCCCCGGCCTGTCCCGAGCCTGGATCCGGGCCCTGGTCAGCGCACTGTGGTCCGAAAGCACCTGGCTTTCTCCAGTTCCAAGAATATGTCAGAGAGTTTCCAAGCCCACTATGGGTAACACAAGCTTTTTCTTTTAAGCTCTGTTTTGCCTGTGGTTTTTTTCCAGTGCTCTCTCCTGCTTCAGGCAGCTGCAGCGGCTCGTGGTTGCTTTTGACAAACAGGCTCAGAGAAACTGTTCTGCCCCCAGCAAGCACTGTGTAATCAAATACAGACAGCACTGAAGAGGGTGTTGATGGAATTTCTGGAGACAAGTCATGGTCATGGTCCTTGTCTAGAAGAATGGTTTTGTAGAGCCCCGGTACCACCTAGTCCCCTTAACTGAGTGTCAGACTGCTACTTTCTCTTTTTTTTTTTTTTTTTTTTGAGACAGGGTCTCGCTTTGTAGTTCAGGCTGGCCCTGAGCTCACTATGGTGCCCAGGCAAGCCTCGAACTCAGCAATCCCCCTGCCTCTGCCTCCCGAGTGCTGGGATGCCTGAGCCACCACGCCCAGCACTGTGGTATGTGATATTGATGGCTGGTGGGCGTGAGTCACCACGCCCAGCATTCTATGTGGTCACCGGGATCGAACTCAGGACCTTGTGCTTGTGAGGCAGGTGCCAGAACCCCTGAGCTAAATCTCTGGCCCAGACTGCTACTTTCTCCCAGGACTGTAAACTCTTGGCTCTTAAAAGCTGTCACAGAGCTTCCATCCTTGGCAGTGAGCAGGCTCACTGGAGGATGAAAATTGGGCAAAATAAATCACAGAGCTCATTTTCCTTATCAAAATGTGTCCATTTTTCTTGAAAAATGCTCTTTAGGTAGCTGCTGCCAATTAATTTTTGGAGTTTCAAAAATGTTAGTTCTGACTAGTTAATTTTTACAAATGTTCTAGTTGCTTTTAAAGAAAGGATTTTTGGAGGTCCAGTGTCTACCATTTTTACTGAAATCTTCAATGCATATTCTCCCAGTGAATGGAAATAGGCAGAAGTGTCCTCACCCTCCCCAGTTCACGCAGGAGACTCGCTGACTGGGGTGACTGACCTCGCACAAGGTGCCGACATCGAGCCTGGGACTGACTGCTCTCCCTCAGGGGACAGTGCCGTAGCCGCCCTCAGTCCTGAGGTGCTTAACTTGTGCTGTTCACATTTCCTCCTCAAGCATGGCGGGCATGGCCTGCTGTCCTTCCGTCATGTGACCATGTCCTGTTTTCCTTTGGACTTTCAACCATACTCTCTGCCCTTGTATGTGAAATTATAGACTTTTGGTTCAGGGGCTTGGGAACTTTGTTTTGGATTTTTGCCCAATTCGAGTAGCTCTTCTGCCCTGTGCGCAGTCTCTAAATACCTTGCTCATTAATTACTTACTTTATTTTTGTAAATTATTTCTATCCTCACTATTTTCTGATGTAAATATTGTACTGAATGTTGTGGTGGAATCACCGTCTTGTTTAAGCTTTCCTGCTCTTTCTTCACCAGTCTCGGGTATGTTTGGAGAATCTGCTCTCTCGCCTGACTTCTGCTTTGTATTTCCACCCTGGAGCTGAGCCTACGCCTTCTAACGCGCTTCTCCGATACTCTGCTCAGTGAGAGTGCACTACTCAGTGAGACTTTCTTAGTAAAATATACACCTCTAAATTTTCATCTTTAATTAGAAATAATTTTATAGGTCAACTAGGCCAATAAAATCCTTTCAGCTAACTCATAAAACATTGTACAACTAACTGTCCTTTGGAGACATAGGACTTCTTCCTAGCCACTAGGCCCCAACACTCTGGGTACATGTTAAGTGCATTGCTTATAGACCAAGTATTTGCATATCAGACTATACTTTCTTACTGAAGGAATACTTTTTCTTACCATGGGGGTGGTAGAGACCTTAGGATATATTTAAAAATCATTTAAGGATTCCCCATGAGGGGATACCCGCAAATGCTTTCTCTCTTTTTTATTATTTATTTATTTATTTATTTATTTTGAGACAGGGTCTCACTTTGCAGTTCAGGCTGGCCCTGAGCTTACTATGTAGCCCAGGCAAGCCTTGAACTCAGCAATTCTCCTGCTTCTGCCTCCCGAGTGCTGGGATGACAGGTGTGAGCCACCATGCCCGACACTGTGGTATGTGGTACTGGGCGTGGGTGTGAGTCTCCACGCCCAGCATTATATGTGGTTACCGGGGATCGAACTCAGGACCTCGCACTTGTGAGGCAGGCGCCAGAACCACTGAGCCAACCCGGCCCTCTTTTTTACTTTTTTATGTTGACTTAAATCCGTGTTCTTTCTCCCCATCTTTCTCTTAGCTCCCTTGTTCAACTTAAACCAAAATATACTCAATCTAGTTAAATAAATAAAATTTCTGCCTTGGAATATTTTCTCTTGATTTAATAATTTTACTTTTTTTTTCAATGATTGTTGATTTTCATTCATTGATGCAATCCGGAACCCTCTGGACAACAATTTATATAACTTCATGGTCACATTCAGAGTTCACACAGATTATCTATGTTTTTATTGTGTCATTATTAGACATTTCATTTTTATCTTAGTCTCTTCCTTCCTCCTTCATGATATTTCATATTGAAATGGCTAGAGAGGGAATAGGATTTTAAATTTTTGACTCCATGATACATTTTTTGGAAAATGGATGACCATCTATGTGAAGATACTCTTACTATACTTGTTTCTTTCATTATTAAATGTCTGGCATTAAAAAGCTGTCACATAGGAATAAATATGATACAGAAAGAAAATAAAAGAGCATGTATAAAGGGGGGGTGGGTAGGGATATGGGTAAAAATGAGAATTAACTTGTGGCATATACTGGTACAAATTTCCCAATGTTATATGTGATTTTGAGATGTATATAAATTGTACCAATAAAGAATTCAATTAAAAGAAAAGTTGTCACATGCTCACTGAGTAAACTATTCTACTTTTATTTTAAAACTCATCCCCTGGGTTCGGTTCAATTACATGTGCATTTATGATTGCTGGGGAATTGAGTATGGATACTAACAGTGAAAAAATACTTTACAATGAGCTACTGCAACCATTATTCTGTTTCTCTGATGATTTAGGTACCCAGATTTCAATTAAAGAGGTAACACTATAATATTTGAATAAAAATTGACTGAAAAATTACTGGTTTCATATCTTAAACCTGTATGTCCTTCTAACAGTGCCAAATTAGTGAAGTATAAAATAGGATGAAGCTGCAGAGGTGATTGTCTATGCTGCTAACAAATGAGCATTTTCCTTCTTTAAAAATAATGTTATCTATTCAGATCCAATCGCCTTAAGGGATAATTCATCCATATTTTCCAGATATCAGAAATAGATACATTGACATTTCACTCAGTATACTACCTCTCAATTAAAATACAGTTATCACATCGTTCTTGCCACTTTCTGGAGTTCTGGAAACCTCTTTGTTTTTACCAAGTGCGATCAAAAATACAGGGTGTGCTCTTGCTGACAACCACCTGACAGAAAGGCAGTCTTGTAAACACATCACGGTGAGGCTTCGTTCACCTCGCTCACCAGACCTGGCGTCACGTGACTTCTGCTCTTCCTCAAAGTCGAAACGAACATTGAAGGAAAATGTTTTGAACTGACTCAAGACACCGAGACAATCCCTGCTGCCCAGCTGAAGACACCCAGGACAGAGGACTTTTTCTAGAACTGCTTCCGAAAGTGACAAGAACAAAGGGAAAGTGTGTTTGAATCCAGGAGGAGCATTTGGAAGGGCATTAATGCCAATGTGTCTTTTACTGTAATTCATTGTAAAAATAAAGGCCTTCATCATATCTTTTGATCACATGACCTAACTCCCTTTCAGCTGTGCTAGCAACCGACAGGAGTAGGCCGCACCCAGGATATCTGTTGATCCTTTTGGCCTAAGTACTCCACACAACTCACTTTGATACTCCATATTGATACTAAAGAGGGCAGCTCTTGTTTCTACTTTTTTTGTGTTTTTTCATTTTTTTTGTTTTTGTTTTTGAGACAGAGTCTCACTTTGTAGTTCAGGCTAGCTCTGAGCTCACTATGTAGCCCAGGCAAGCCTGGAACTCAGCAATCCTCCCGTCTCTGCCTCCCGAGTGCTGGGATGACAGGCGTGAGCCATCACGCCCAGCCGTGTTTTTCTTTTTTTGAGACAGGGTCTCACTTTGTGGTTCAGGCTGGCCCTGAGCTCACTATGTAGCTCAGGAAAACCTCGGACTCAGCAATGCTCCTGCCTCTGCCTCCAGAGGGCTGGGATGACAGGCGTGAGCCACCACACCCAGCACAGTGGTATGTGGTGTTGATTGCTGGTGGGTGTGAGTCACCACACTCCGTATTGTTGTATGTGGTTACCGGGGATCAAACTCAGGAACATGAGTTTATTGGGCAGATGCTGGAACCACTAAGCTAAATCTCTGGCCCTGTTTCTACATTTTTTAATGCCTCATCAAACCATTAAAGGATTCACTTCTCAGCCGTGAAATGGGAGCATCCTCTTCTGATTGAAACTTAATTTCAAAGAAAGTTCTATCCAGGTACCAGGTGGGTGTCTAAATAGTCATGTATGTCCTCGAAAGCTGTTTCTGTTGCCCTTGAGAATCTTTAACTTCCACAGAAAGCAGTTGGCTTTCTGCAAGGACGAAGCTGCCGTCATTATGTTGTTTAGGCAGCACTAGTTACCGCCAGCGAGCAGCGCGGTACCTGACGGATCCTTCCAAACCCAGGCTGCAGCTTCTTCTGTGGCTCTTCTCAAGGAAGCACAGCCCCAGACCTGGCCGGGCCTTCCTCCTTCCAGAAGGGCAGCTGCAGGCAAACCAGCCTCACTTTCTCCTCGGGAGAGTCGGGACCTTTTACCATGGGTCACAGGCACAGCTGGGCCTCGCTTAAAGAACTCTGTGGCCTTCGGGCACCAGGCCGTCCAGGCCGAGAGCCCTTTAGTGCTGGACGTGGGTGACCCAGCCGCTCCGGTCCCAGCCCTCCCTCAGGGATCCACAGAGCTCCACGAAACACCCACTCAACCCATCATCATTCAGAAATAGTCACAGTTTGAATCAATTCAAGTTTGGAAATGATTCCAGAGTCGTTTGGATCTGGATAAGGAACTCATTAAATGAAAATCCAAACTGGTTCAAATATTGGACCAATTATAGTTTGATACAAGCTGCACACGAAAATGGTTTCAGATTTGAGACCCTCCAGACACTGAGCAGATTGATCTGAGTAAATCTATTAAAGATCGTCCAAGTCTTTGGGGGATAACAACGAGGTATTTCTTAGCCACCTCCCCCAGCGCCCCTCTGGGCACGCTCCTGCCCCCCTGCAGGCACCCAGCATGGCTGTGCTGTCTCGGGACGCTCTGGAGCTGGCTCTCGGGCTGATCTGGTCCACTCCCCAGAACACTGGCCACACCCTGACATTACTAAGGCACAAGGAGCCCCAACATTTATTGGCTTTCATAAGCAGCTCTTACTGGAAGGAGCCACATTGCAATTTGTCTTTCTCTAGATATTTGTGCACTGTCAGTGGCTAACGGAATTCCAGAGCTTAAAGGACTACAGGGGTCAAAGAAATTCAAGATCTTGGCCACCGGAAAGGGAGCCACCCCAAGCAACCCCGCTCTCCCCTGAGGTGCAAGCCTGGGGAGGAATCACCTGGCATTCCTCACCATTTGGGCCTTTCTCGTTTTAACCCTTTGTTTCTGCTGTGTTGCACTGTGGGCTTAGCACACCTTGAGGTGCCCAGGTTCACGCTCCAAGGGAAAAGTTCGGTACGGAAAGAGCCATCCTGAGGCCGAGGCCTTGCAAAGCGCAGGCACAGACGAAGGCCCCTAAGGGTGGTACCTCCAGCCTGGCCGGCGCCTGATTCGCTGAGCTGCAGCGTCTTAGGCAGGAGGCCTAGCTCTTGTATTCGTGAAAGGCTCCCCTCGACGATCCGGAGATACCTGTATGAAAAACTGGGCAGCGCTGGCATCAGGTCCGCTCCGCCAGCCGCCCTCCTCCCTCCCCCAGGCCGGGCCGTCTCCTCCGCTGCCCCGCGCTGTCCGGGTTTCTGCGTCCGCAGACCGGAGCTCCCACGGCTGTTCCCGGAATCAGCCTCTCTTCTGCTCCTCTCCTCTCGCCTGTCCTTCCCGAGCATACACCAGTGAAATTACATCACATCTTAACTGAATCCTCAGTGAGCTTAATGAGCTAATTCTTCCAGGAAACACTGCGCTTTGAGAGAGATGCAAAGGGGCACAGGCACCCGCAGGAGAGGGCGAGGCCCCGTGGGGCGCTTTCTTCAGGCCCAGCAGCCTGTCCGGCGGGGCCGCCCCATCTCTCCCTAACACTCGCCTTCCGCACGGACGGGGACCTGGCGGCTCAGCTTCCGCAAGGCCAGCGCTGGCTCCCTGGCGCGGCTGCGCTGTTGCCCTGGGAGACGGTGCCACCCGCCAGGGCAGCGGTCTGGCCGGGCTCACGCGCTTCCCTGGCCGTCCCAAAGCCTGGGCTCCGCGTGCCACCGGCGCCTGTGAGTTCCACGCCTCGGGAAACCCAGCCCAGAAAGGGTTTGCAAGCCTTTTTAAGGGTAAAAAAAGGCTGAGTGGATGTAAGAAGCTGAGAAAATCTAATAATTTATTCAAATAAAAGGGAAATGCTGCATTCTTCGGAATATTAACAGGATGTGCTTACATCACCGATAAAGTCTTTTCTTGCTGTTTGCAGTTTAATAGAAACAAAACCGAACAACAATTCTTGGCAAAGGAAAGACAAAGCACAGAGTCTGTGGAGGGGTCTTTGATCCTCGGTGCTGCCGGGGCTACTTCTGTCCCGACCGGAGCAGGGAGTCCAGAGCGCTCCCTCTCGCCTGACCTTTCAGCTAAGTCTTCCAGGACCTTCCGTGCTCGGTGAGCTCCTGGTCCCCTAGAATCTGGGGCAGGTCCGGGGCTGAGCCCACCATGACCACAGGAAGCCTAACCCATGCTAATGACCGGTGGTGTCCGCCCGCCTGAAGGAGAGGAAGGCCAGGGACTCAGGAAGCCACAAGATCTGCATCCTCCCTCCTCCCTCCTCCGTCCTCCCTCCCCCAGCCTCCCTCCACCCTCCAAAGCCGTTTCCTTCTGCCCTGGGTGTCTCCCAGCATGCTCCAGGCAGCCAGAGCCTGTAGGGCCTAAAGTCCTGGCCTGGTTCTAGGATGAGACTGAGTGGGAGAGTCTTTTGGAGGGGACAGGAGCGGGGACACCCAGGGTGGAGGAAGAAAAGCCATCGGGGACTGACTGCCCCTTTACTGTGGCCTGGTGTGCGGTCAGCTTGAGTCAGAAACACGAACCGGTTGGATGCTCAGGTGCTGCGTGTGGCTGGCGGGGTTGACCGGAGACAAGACACACCCTGGGCGTGAGTGGCTGCAGCCCACAGCCTCGTGGTCCACGCGGGATCACAAAGGGAGTGGAGAGGGCAGTCCGGCTGCTGCGTCTCCGGGGCAGCTGCGGCCTTCGTCTTTGCCGTGGACGTGGGCTGCTGGTCCGTCAGCTTCCTGACAGGGACTCGCAGGGAGCCACAAAGGAAGCTCCAGGCTTTCCACCCTCGACTGACCCTCCCGAGCTCCGGCACGGAGACAGCGCCTTTGTGATCTTCCACAGCTGGCTGGGGCAGCCACTACCCACCTAGCACATCCTTGTGGCTTTTCTGTGCAGCCTGTTCCTCTGCTGAGCCCTGACTGACATACCCGAGTTGGAACGTCCCCGGGAGCCTTGCGCGGGGTCCTCCGAAGACTGTGAGTGAAGTGAGTGTTAAGCTGTCCCGCGGAAGGCAGCATCCGCCATCGGTACTGTGTTGCGCTGGCGATCGCCCTGCGTGTGCCATGTGCATGGGCCTGTGATCTTTTCAACTTTAAATCTATTTCAATTTTAAATATTGACGAGGTGATCCCGATGCAGAGCTCACGCTCGGCTTTCCTCCATAAAATTAACCTTTCCCTTTCAGCGTGTCGGACTCCCGGCCACTGTCCTCCCTCTGGCCCTGGCCTCTGCCCCCCCCCCCCGGGAGAGGCGCCTGGGCCGCTCCTCACATCTCTCCCTCCAGGGCCCTTGGTGCAGCAAGCGGAGTGCAAGTGAGATTTCCGCCCCTCCTCTTCCCCTTAGCTGTGTAGTTTGTGGGGCCCAACTTGCACCCCAAGACCAATGACAAATCTGTGGTTTCTCACAGTCTCTCCGCCTGTCTGCACTTGAGCCAACTGCTTCATCTCTGAACCTCAGCTTGTCTGGGTGTCTAAAGGGAGGAAGACGCCAACTAATCAAGTCTCAGTTTGACAACAAACCCAGCCAATCAGTTCTCAGATCTCAT
>PVIC010021685.1:5668-28448 GCA_004025085.1 Thryonomys swinderianus
AAAAAAAAAAAAAAAAAAAAAAAAAAAAAAAGAATCCACCAGGCAAATCAAGCAATTAAACAGTAGGGAAAGAAAGGGAACCAACAATAGGAAAATAATATGACAAAGATAAGTCAATAAATATCAATAATAACTATTAATGTAAATGGCCTCAATTCACCAATCAAGAGAAACAGATTGGCAAAATAGGTGAAGAAACAAGATCCAGCAAGATCCAACAAGTAAGAAACATATTTAATTGAAAAAAAATGTAAAGCATAGAAAACAATATTCCATACCACAGGAAAAAAGAAAAAGATATGGGAAGCTATTCTCTTTACAAACAAAGATGATTTTATGCCAAAACTTATCAAAAGAGATGAAGAAAGTCACTAAATACTTGTTAAAAGAACACTCTAACATGAAGAGATAACAATCTTAAGTAAATATTTAGCAAATACCAGTGCACCAAACTATATAAAACAAATATTAGCAGACATGAAAAATCAAGTAAGCACTAACATAATTGTAACAGGTGACTTCAATGTCCCACCATCACACACAGATCAACTAAACAAAAAACTGACAAAGAAATATCAGAATTGAACAAAACCTGTGAACAAATGGACTGAGTAGATGCCTACACGTATTCCAATTCACAACATCAGAATACACATTCTTCTCAGCTGTACATGGACATTCTCCAAAATAGACTATATTAGCTCATAGAAAATGCTTAAGAAAATAAAGGAATAGAAATTATCCCACAGATATTATCAGAACAGAGTGCAAAGAACTTGGAAATAAAAGGCAAAAGAGATTTTTAAAAACTACATAAACACATGAAAACTGAGTAATATCCTCTTGACCAACCAAAGATGAAATCAGATAGTTCCTTCAATTAAATGATAATGTCAATACAACAAACCACAACCTATAGGGTGCAATGAAAGCAGTCCACAAGGGAAACTCATAGCACTGAATTTTCACATCAGGAAAACAGCAAAAGTTCAAATAAACAACATAATGTAGACTTCCAAATTTCTAGAAAAAGAACAGGTCAAACCCCATACCTCATATCAGGGAGGAAATTATAAAGATCCAGGCAGAAATTAATGCAGTAGAGACAAAGAAAACAATACAGAGAAACAATGAATCAAAGAGTCAGTTCTTTGAAAGATTAAATAAAATCAACAAATCCTTAGCCAAGTTTACCCCCACCAAAAAAAAATAGAAAAGAAATACTCAGATCCATCAAATTAGAATGAAAACATTGAAATCACAACAGATCCTGCAGAAATCTATAAGGTCATCAATATTTACTTGATGAACCTGTATTTTAATAGGATATAAAACACAGAAAAAATGAACAGATTTCTAGATAAATAAGAATTACCAAAGCTGAATCAAAAATATATAAAAATTCTATGGGTCAGAGGGTTAGCTCAGTGGTTCCAGCGCCTGCCTCGCAAGCTCAAGGTCCTGGGTTCGATCCCCAGTAACCACATACAATGCTGGACATGGAGACTCCTGCCCACCAGCAATCAATACCGCATACCACAATGCTAGGTGTGGTGGCTCACGCCTATAATCCCAGCACTCAGGTGGCAGAGGCAGGAGGATTGCTGAGTTTGCAGCTTGCCTGGACTACATAGTGAGCTCAGAGCCAGCCTGAACTACAAAGTGAGACCCTGTCTCAAAAAGGAAAAAAATATATATATTTTTAAATTTTTATATATATATATATATATATATATATATATATATATATATATATATATATATAAATTCTAAGTAAACCAATATTGCTCAATGAAACTGAAGAAGAAATTTAAAATGTACCAACAAAGAAAACTCTGAGTCCTGACAGGTTCACTGCTGAATTCTATTAAAAATTTAGAGAATGATGCTACTACTCCTCAAAGTGTTTAAAGAAACTGAAAAAGAAGCAATACTTCCAAACTCATTCCTGGAAGCAAGCATTAACCTGGTACTAACCAAGAGAAGGATCCAACCAAAAAAGAGTGCTACTGGCCACTCTCCCTAATGAACATAGGTGCAAAAATCCTCAACAAGGTACTGGCAAATAGTATGTACCAAATCAAGAATATTATAGGCCATGACCAAATGGAATTCATTCTAGGGATGCGGGGATGGTCAACATACACAAGTCAATGAATTTAAAAATACATACCAACAGAATCAAGGACAAAACTCATAGGATCATCTCAACAGGTGCAGAAAAAGCACTTGACAAAGTCTAATTAATCCTCATTCATAATAAAAATCCTATAGGAAATTGGAAGAGAAGGTTTTGATCTCAACCTAATAGAAGCCATCTATGATAAAACAATAGCCAACATCATTCAAAATGGTCAAAAACCAAAAACATTCACTCTAAAAATTAGAAACAAGGCAAGGATGTCAACTATCACCACAGCTATTTAAATATAGTTTTACAAACATTAGCCAAAGTAATTAGACAGGAGAAATAAATAAAAGGAATAAGGCTGGGAAAAGGAAGAAATTAAATTATCATTATTTGCAGATGACATGATACTCTACTTAAAGACTACCAAAACTCCACCAGAAGACTTTTAGAATTCAGCAGCATAGCTGGATACAAAACCAATACTGAAAAATCAATAGCATTCCTGTACACAAATAAACTCACTGATAGAGAAATTAAGGAAATATAACTTTTACAATAGCATTTGAAAAATGAAATATTTAGGAATCAATCTAATGAAGAAAGTAAAAGATCTTTACAATGAAAACTACAGTATTCTTTTAAAAGAGATTAGAGAGTATCAGAAGATGAGAAGATATCTCTTATTCTTGGATAGCAAGAAGCAAGATAGTGGAAATGGCCATACTTCCAAAATTTCTATGCACATACAGAGTAATCCCAATCAAAATACTAACATACCCCACAGAACTAGGGAAAAAAAAGTATTAAAACTTATTTGAAAACAAAAGAGACCTAGAATAGTAAAAGCAATTCTAGGCAACAAAAGTAAGGCAGGAAGTAAAACAGTCCCTAACTTAAAATTATACTACAAAGTTACTATGATAAAAATAGCATGGTATAGGAAAAACATAGACCAAGGATCAGTGGAACAGGTGAAAGATACAGAAGCAACTCTAAACACACTCAACCACCTTATCTTTGAAAAGGGGATGAATACCTTCACTGGAAGTAAGAGCCTATTTAATAAATAGCATTGAAAAACAGCTGTTCAAAAATCACATACCAAAGATTAAACCTACACTCATATCTCTCATCATACCCTAAACTAAAATCAAAATGGATCAAAGGCCTAAATATTAAAACAGAAACACTAAATCTATTGGAAGATAGAATATATAAAACTCTTGAAGACAGTTATAGACAAAGACTTTGTGAATTAAACCCCAATTATACAGGAAATATTACAAAGAATCAATATACCTCATCTTGTGAAAGAGCTTTTGCACAGCAAGAGAAACAATCAGCAGAATGAAAATCTACCCAAAAGAGGGGGTGGGGGGTTGTTCCAGCTGTTCCTCAGATAAAGTGATAATATCTAGAATACATAAAGAACTCAAAAAAATCAACCCCCCTAAGTTTGAAGACCTAATCCAAAAATGAGCATATGTGAAATAGTAAATATTCAAAATGTAATGGGCTTTGGGGTAAATAATGAAGAAAGAAAAAAATTGATGTTAGAAAAAAAGGAACCAGGGCCAGAGATTTAGCTCAGTGGTTCCGGCACCTGCCTCACAAGTGCCGTGGTCCTGAGTTCGATCCCCGTAACCACATACAATGCTGGGCGTGGTGACTCACACCCACCAGCAATCAATACCACATACCACAGTGCCAGGCACAGTGGCTCACGCCTGTCATCCCAGCACTCAGGAGGCAGAGACAGGAGGATTGCTGAGTTCCAGGCTTGCCTGGGCTACATAGTGAGCTCAGGGCCAGCCTTAACTACAAAGCGAGACCCTATCTAAAAAAAAAAAAAAAAAGGAACCAATGCTTGTGTATACAGGAGTTGAGGGGAGGTATGGCGGGTCAGGGAGGGGGAAAAATGAGAATTAAGTTATGTCATACACTGGTACAAATTCTCCATGTAGAGTGTAATTGTGATGTGTATATATAATGTACCAAAAAATGAGCATATGAAATGAATAGACACTTTTCAAAGAAGTACAAATGGCAAATAAATATATGAAAACAATTTGCAACATCACTGGTCATTTGAGATATATAAAGTAAAACAACAACACTGAGGTTTTTATCTCACTCTAGAAAGAATGGCTACCATCAAGAAAAAAACAGGAATGAATGTTAGAAGGAGCATGAGCAAAAAGAATCCTTTTCTGCTGTTGACAGGAGTGTAGACTGGCACAACCACTGTGGAAATCAGTGTCAGGAGTCTTCAAAAAACTAAAACTAAAAGTTTCATTTGATCTAGCTACTCCTCTTCTTGGTATCTTTCTAAAAAAATTAAAAATATTATACCACAGCAATATATGTGTGCCTATATCTACAGCAGCATAATTTATAATACCTGAATCTTGGAATTAGCTAAAATGGTGATCAACAGATGAATGGATAAAGAAGATGTGATGTTTTTATACAATGAAATACTACTCTGCTATAAAAAAGAATAAACCTGGGGCCGGAGATTTAGCTCAGTGGTTCCGGTGCATGCCGCACAAGTGCAAGGTCCTGAGTTCGATCCCAGTAATCACATAGAATGCTGGGCATGGTGACTCACGCCCACCAGCAATCAATACCACATACCATAGTGCCAGGTGTGTGGCTCACGCCTGTAATCCCAACACTCGATAGGCGGAGACAGGAGGATTGCTGAGTTCGCGGCAGCTTGCCTGGGCTACATAATGAGCTCAGGGCCAGCCTGAACTACAAAGTGAGACCCTGTCTCAAAAAAAAAAAAGGATAAACCTGAGGAATTTATAGGTAAATGGATGCCCATTAAAACCACACTCTGAAGTAAAATAAACTGTACACATATGTTTAAATAACACAGTGTTCTCTGGTGTGAGAAATTGAAAGTACAAGGAAGGACTAAAAAATCTGTAATAAATATTGGGAAAAGGGAAAAAAATGTCCAAATGGGAAAGAGAATAAGAGAGTGGTGAGGGGGAGAAGAAGAAAGGGAAAAGGAAAAAAGAAAATAGAAAAAATAGAAGCAAAGATTTTGTAGGTAATGAGATATGATAAACATCTTGAAGGGAGAGGAAGAGGCTGGGGAGGGCAAATGAAGAATCAAGATATGTTACGTACAGGTATAAATTCCCTATGATGAATGTGATCACTGCATCTACAATGTACCAATAAAAGGAAAATAAATAAATTTTTAAATATTTTTTATAATGCTGACTTCTATGCTAAATGCCAATAAAACAAAAAGTTAGTAAAAGATTAGTCTTAACCCATCACAAATAATTAAATTAAAAGCTGATAAATGCCAATTTAGAGATGTGAATAATGCTACACACAAAAGTATAAAGAAGTCAAAAATAGTGAAAAACAGTAACAGAGCTTAGTATACTCCTTTAACCACTAAGCAAAGACAGGCTGAAAAAAAAAATAAAGTGCAAGTCTATACATTTGGAGACAGCTTAATAATAAATATTTTAAACAAAATATATTTTATACAGATAACTGTTTAAGATCTCAGTAAATATTGAAAAGATCTTATTTTATGCACTTACAAAATAACATACAATCAGCTTCTTTGTTACTACATTTGGAAGCTTAATATATCTTTGGGAAATGGGCCAGAGTGGTAAACTGACTTGACCCACATGAAGCAGTCCTGGGTGACTTGTAAGTATTTATGATCTAAAACCACCTGAAAGAGAACAGAGACCCTTGAAGGGAGGGTGCAGTGGGAGGCACTTTTGCACGAATCCCCATTTGCCACTGTGTAATGGCTAGCACACCAAACGGGTCCCACCTACATGTTGCAGCCTTCCAAGCTGCAGTGCCAAGCTGTGTTCTCTCAGCCTTTCCTCTCAATGCCAGAGAACAGATCTAGCAGGAACAATTCATCTGACAGTTTTGCGATGAACATGTGAGGCCCAAGTGGATCCAGATTGCCCTGCCACTGCTACATTATCATCCCTGTGAGCCTAATCACAAAACCTCCTTTTGTGTATCAAGTAGGCAGTGATGATTAAATGCCTAGGCCACAGCTTTATTTATGATTTTATTCCTCTCATGTGAAAACTAAGTTAATTAGTAAGTTCCAATGGGAACAATAAAATTTTTTGTTATCATATGATGCACAATTACAAGAGAATATAAATTATTAAATTTTTAAAACTAGAACAATGTTGTATTTTCAATTTCTCTCAATTCAATTACCCTCTGCTAGCCAAATTTATCTTGATTATACTGCTTAACATTTGCACTTCTGATTTCCCATACAGTTCCCTGGGTTTTCATTCTGTACACTGAAGAATGATAGCATTCATTTCACTCTCTGACACAGAAGCATTTTAAATTCTTATAAATATTGATTGAATAAAGGACCTTCCCCTTACCTCTCTGTAAGAGCAAGTTAAAGTCATCTTTTTTGTTGTTGTTGTGACAGAAATTCTCACAGGGAACATCACAGTCAATGTGAGGAGATTAATAGGTTTTTAATGTTTATTAGAGTCACTGTTGGCAGAATGTTCTTGCAACCAAAAGGATGTACATAACTCAACAACGCATTTACCTTCGTACTCAACACTGGCTTTCCTCCTGAAAGAAAACCTGTGGAATGTTATAACTTGCAACTGAAAATAAGGCTCAAAAGCATGAAAAATGCTCAGATTAGAAATGCTCCCTGAGTAGTTTTAGGCATGAAGTTGCTTGGCACTATCAAGGTGCCATGCTGTGCAGCTGAAGAATTTGGCTTCTGTAACCAGAACAGTCTCTCCCAGGAAGTAAGCCCTCTAATCCCACTGGACTAGCTCCAGAAAAGTCCAGTGAAGGAGTCCCACAAAGGCCTTGTCCACCGTGTTCACTGCCAGAATGCATTAATATGCCTAACTCATTGAAACACAAGTTTGAATATATTCATTTATTTCTGACCAGTCAAAATATCCTGCTATTGTGAGTCTACAAATTCTCTCCTGTCCCAGCACTTTCCCATCCCTATATTCTTTGGAGAGGTATTACCTATCAAAAAGTTACACCTGGCCGAAAACAGCACCTTCTGCACATTACCACACCATGGCAGTCAGTTCTGACTGGTTCTCTAGTGACACAGACTACCACGTATTCTAGGTAACAAGACCGGACCCATCTGATATCATCACTTCCCCCTAGAGTTCCAGATGTCATTCCTATCCTGCAGCACCCAGAACCCAGTGTTAACCTGCACTGAGAGTGCAGGAGATCATCCTGTATTCAATACTCTGCATATTAACCCTATTCACACAGTTTTGGATATTAGCCCTGCACCCAGTGTTCTGGATATTACCATTTCCCTTAAAATGTGTCTATTATATAGTGGCCATTAAATAAGTTTTTCTGAAAAATTTAATGACTATGAAACCTATGAACATTACCTGTTTTATATGTCTCATACATTTCACTGAATAATGACTTATTTACTAGTTCAACCCTACAATACCATGTTTGATAACAAAATGATAGCTGTCCCATTAATTCTGCCCTGGTACTATTTGTATTTCCAATGTCATTCATTAAGACAAACACTGACTGAACATCTACTGAGTTGCAAAAATTATTCTGAACTCTAGAGAGACCTCTGAGAACCTTAGTGAGCTGGAGATGTGTTTGGCCTTCTTCCCAAGAGCATAGATCTCATTAATGATTCACAACTAGAAGAGAGAGGGGATGCCAAAGAGATTAAATGACTCATAACTAGCTACTATTCATCAGATTCAGCTTGACTTCTTTTTGGCTTCAGTTGCAGGGTCTTAAAGTTATTTTTATGACCAGCTAAACACATAAAAATAGACACAACCATATGACAAACTGAATAACCTTGAGGAGACCTTTAGATAAACATAGAACCCAAACAGAAAATAGCTTATACTCATTGCCTATCTACCATATGCCAAGCACTGTGCTGAAATATAGCATCTCAGGTAGATCCCTGCACTGTCCCATGAGCAAATACTCATCTCCATTCCATTCTACAGATGGTGTGATTAAGTTTTGAGAACACTAAATATTTCTTCCAGTTTTCAACAACAAAATGTAAATTTCTGTCTGTCTGTCTCCATAGTTCAGGTGTAAGCACTATACCAACTACCTTACAGAGATATAAATCTAGTATAGTCAGCCCACCTAGGATTATAAATTTTATGATAGACTATCCAATACCTGAACTAAAGCAGTACTTACACTTTTTGACAGTTTCATATTTTCTGTCTAAACTGTGAATTGGTAGATGTTACTATGGCAACACATTCCAGCACTTTCCTTCCACTCTGCATTCATCATGTATTTTTCTATGGTTCCCTCATCCAGTCTGGGGCGATTCCTGTAAATGCTTGAGTCTATCCTGAAAAGAGGTGCTAGAGTCTCCCTTGTTACATTCAGAATACACTTAGAGTACTTCTTTGCCCCCCCTCACTCCATCCACACAGCTTCTACCTCCTTCCCTTGTCTTCTAGTGCCTTAACTAAGGGTCTACTATCTATCTCCCATATCCACATACTGACTATGCCACTGAAGTCTGGACCTCTGAAAAATGATCTCTAGTTCAGCTATACTGAAGGACACAGACTTCTCTCTTCTTTGTCTCTGAGCCTTGATGAACAACTTCAGACTAAGAACCCTCCCAGACTATCCTGCTTCTACATTTTCTGCATCTTATTTCTGCAAGCAGTTTCTACTCTGTAAGACAGTACTTAAAAATAGAATCAACATATTTCTGCCTTTCTTTCTATCCAGTTTAAAAAATATTTTATTACATTGAATAGTAATAAAGCATGGGATTACATACCATGTATCTTTGTATTCTTTATAGTACATAGCCATGGTTTTTGCTCTTAAAAGGTACATAAATAATTTAATCCATAATTACTGGGTACTTGGCTGATGAAGGAATAGCTAAAGAAGAGATGGTACATAGGTGAAATAGAATATGACCTTTTAAATCTCATTTACAGTCCTCTCTGCACAATGTCTAAGAAATGTTTGTTTACTAAGATTTCCAGCACTGATTTATAATTGACTTTGAGTCACTTGATTAACAGCATTAACATGTTAGCTAATATATTGCATTTTTTGTCTATCAACCAGCAGCCTGAGTACTTATACAATTTTTAATTAAATAGCATAATGGAAAGATTAATCTTCATATTTTACAGTTAAGACAGGTCAGGCAGGTTAAGTAATTCATAGCAATCTCTTAGCAAATGAATAAGAAACATGTTAGATCACAAATTACTCTAAGTCCAAATTCCGTACATCTCCACTCTTTCTGTATATACTACCTCATTTTAAAGATGATTTCATATGACTGTCTTTTAGCTTTATCAGCTATCTCATCTTTGGGACTAAATGCCTGACAGTCACAATTTAAAGGAGGAGTTCATTTGGCTCATGGTTTCAGTCTTCAGTTCATGGTTGAAGGGCCAGAAAAGGACAACTGCTCACTTCATAGCAACCAGGAAGCAATGGGCACAGAAGGGAACTGGTGAGAAATAGCCTTTTGGAAGGCACATTCACAGCGATCCGCCTCCTCTTAAGAAGGCCCCTCTTCCTGATAGCACATTCAACTATGAACATCAATGGATCCATCCAGTGCTGAATATATTGGCCCTATGATTCAGCCCCTCTCCAGAAATCTTCTACTATTCAAATTGCCAATTAAGGTTAAATGGTATCTCTCAAAATCTGCAGGTATAACAGATGGACATTTACCTGTTGCCTTTTAATTCTTAGCATAATAAAGACTGTGGATAGATGGAGGTCTACTTTGACATGATAAAAGGAAAAACTTTTCAAGTCATAGATATCTTTCTAGATCAGCAGGCAGATGAGTGCATAGTTCAGGCTTCTAGTTCACCAAAGAACAAGAAAGGATGTGGATGCCCATATGAAACAGCACATTAGCAGACAAAAGAAGGAACCAGTAGGACAACCAGTTTAGGGGAGAGGGGTAAGTGCTGAAAATAGGCCTTCCTACTTAACACATCTGTCCAAGCACAGTTAAGATTTTCAGGGAGATGAGGTAGCTCAGTTCTACTTTTACCCATCCCTGGCTCTGTTTGTTGGAGTGAGTCCATTATTGCAAATAACTGACAGGGGAAGAAAAGAGAAGAGTAACATCAGTTTTCAAAGGTGCCTAACGATGAATGAGGGCATACTAAATTAAAAGCAAATCACAGATGCTTTTTTTTTTTTTTGAGACAGGGTCTCGCTTTATAGTTCAAGCTGGCCTTGAGCTATGTAATCCAGGCAAGCCTCGAACTAACAGCAATCCTCCTGCCTCTGCCTCCCGAGTACTGGGATTACAGGCCACTACAACCAGTACTGTGGTATGTGGCACTGATTGCTGGTGGGCATGGGTCACCATGCCCGGTATTGTTGTATGTGGTTACTGGGCTAGAACTCAGGACCTTGCGTTTTTGAGATAGGCACTGGAACCACCTAGCTAAATCTCCAGCCCCACAGATGCATTTTAAAAACCAAAAAAGTACGCCAAGCTAGAATTAGAGAGCAAAGGAAAAATAATAATCCTTAAGTGTCCAAGTAAAAGTATTTATTGATAATTAGATCTTTTACTTTCCACTTGATTGATAAAAATGTGCAGTATATATAACAATCAGATGGAATATCTCATTGAGTATCCTAAGACTGTGGATACATTCTAACTCCAGATCCATGTCAGGATGAGGAGGTACCATAGCTACCTAAGCATGTCTTCTAGGTCTGTAGTGAACAATTGTGAAGGGGAGATTTTGGACTCTCCCTAGGCTTATGGGATACATGTTAAGGCCAAATGGTTCTTGGTAGGCAATTTGAGAAGCTTGAGACACTTAAGCAGGTAAGTGTCCTTCATATTAACTTAGGTATGTGCCTTAACCTTGCTTTCAAGAAGCAACTTTTCCATTGTTATGAAAAATAATCTTGCTCTTCTCTTTCATTAGTCTCTTGAAAGTTACTTGCAGGTGTGTAGTTCCTCAAAAACAGCTAAAACTGATACTGTGATATTCATCCAATGTCTTGGGATATCTTTCGTTATTTCATCCAGGCTTTGTGCTAGTTTCAGTGTACTGTTGTTTCCCCCTGCACATACCATCTTCTGGACATGTCTGGGAGTTTATATTCTCCCAAGAGGATGGATGGTGCAGGACACTGAAAGTTCAGCTTTCTGTGCTCAGCTTAGACGAGTGCTGAGGTAGAAGCAATCCTCTGTGAGCTTTCTCTAAAACAACACTCTATTCTCCTCTCCTCCCATAATGCTGTCCTTCATTCCCGCTTCTCCAAGATGTACATCCTCATTCAACTATCACTACCTGGAACCTTATCTCAGCATTGACCTCTAGAGAACTTGACCTATGAAATGAAAGAAAATTGGCTAGAGTGATTTTGGTAAGGCTGCAAGAGGCAATAATGAAGAAAGAAAACAGAATCATCTTGGAAAGTAGACCTTAAAAACATGTAGGTTCTCTCTGCCATCATGTGGCTCTATAGCTGTAGGCATCCTGTGTCTATTTTAGCACTGGCTGCACTTTTTTTGGAAGTTAGCCTTCTTCAGGCAACTGTGTCCAAGGATGAGCAGAAAGATGAAACTTCTAGAATACAAAATCAATAATTTAAAAAGTGTAGTTTTTCTATGCCAATAATGAACTAGCAGGGAAAGAAATCACAAAAACAACTTCATATACAATAGAATTAAAAAATATACATCTAGAGATCAACCTAACCAAGGAAATGGAAAAAAATACAACACAAACTAGAGAACACTGAAGAAAAAAAAATTGAAGAAGATACTAGAAGATGAAAAGACCCTCCAACCCCATGGTCATTGATCAGTAGAATTAATTTGTTGAAGTGGCCATATTAACAATAGTGATCTGGAGAGTCAAAGCAATTCTCATCAATATTTTGATGTACTCTTCTTAAATGATACTAAAATTCATACGGACACACAAAAGACCAAGAAAAGACAAAAAATTCTGAAGGGAAAAAGTAAGGCTGAAGCTATCACAATACCTAATTTCAAATTAAACTATGAAATCATAGTAACAGAAACAGACACACAGACCAACAGGAGCAAATGGAAGACAGAAACAAGCCAACACAACTTGAGTCATTCAGTTCCTATGAAGGAGCCAAAAACATATATTACAGAGAAGTCTGTCTCTTAAACACATGGTACTGGGGAAACTGGGTATACAAATATCAAAAACTGAAACAAAATTCCTATTTCTCATTCTTCCAAAATTGATCAATTTAAAATGGATCAGTTAGGATCAGGGCTTTTCTTTGTCATCGGTTTTTTATTACATTTTCAATTTCACAGACTGATATTGGGGTGTTCAACATTTTTATATCTTCTTCGTCCAACTTTGGAAGTTCATATGTGTGGGAATCTATCTATTTCTTCTACCTTTTCCATCTTATTGGAGTACAAATTTTAAAAGTAGGGTTTTACTATCCTCTGGACTTCCACTAGATCTGTGGGGATTTCTCCCTCTTCACTCCTAATAGCGTGGATTTGAGCCTTCTACTTCCTTTGTTTGATAAGGTTGGCTAAGGGTCTGTCAATTTCATTTATTCTCTTGAAGAACCAACACTTTGATTTGTTGACTTTTTTGTATCATGGAAAAAATAGGTCACAGATGTGCAAATATCTTATCTTTTCTCTGGAACGAGAATCTGAAATTTTAAAGGAGTTCTAGAATGTAAATAAATGTTGTGAAATAGAAAATATTCAAAGGGAAAGGGTAGGGGTAAGTAACTAGGGGATAGAAAAATGTGATATTAAAAAAGCAAAGCATACATATATGGGGATGGGGGTTGTAGAGTGGGTAGGGAATGGGAAAAAAATGAAAGTTACATCATGTTATATACTGGTACAAATTCCCAATGTTGAGTATGATCATGATGTGTATATAAAATATACCAATAAAGAATTCAATTTTAAAAACTGGCCCAATTAAACAGGCATAGTTCTAGATATAAAACTCTAGCTTGAAACGGCCAAGATATGGGAAACTCTTGAAGAAATAGGAATAGGCAAGAGTTCCTATATAGAATTCCAGTAGCACAGAAAATAATAGCAAGAATCAAAATATGAACCCGTATCAAAATTTTTAAAGTTTGTACAGCAAATAAAACAACTAAGAGAATAAAGAGACAGCCTACAAAATGGGAGAACATCTCTTCTAGCTAGTCTTCTGACAGAGAATTAATACATAGGATGTGTAAAGAGTGCAAAAAAATTAATGCCAAAACCTAGAAACCAAAGCATCTAATTAATAAATGGACAAATGAATTAAACAGAACAAATAGCTGCTTCTTCAAAGCTGTTGTATACACACATAAAACTTAGTTAAGTTTTAAATTGATGAAGTGAATGAAGCTGTGGGAGAGTAGAACAAAGACAATGAATTTATGAAATGGATTGGTATAGTATTAATATTGAAAATAGTCTAGACTTTGTTATTTACAATTATTATATATGGTATAGTATGACTTGGTATGGTAAAGATATTGGTAGCATATTGGTTATGTAAATATCCTAATTTTTTTCAATTTTTAAGTTTTTATTAGTAATGTTTGCAGTACATAAGGATTACTGTCATCACAGAGAGTTGGTACACATACATAGCACATCTTAGTTCCTCTTGGCCTCTTTCTTTTTGAAAAAAAGGAAAGAAAAAAGAAACTATTTCTGTATTTCCTTTTATATAAATTTTATTTTTATCTTTTTTTAATATTTTGGATGTCTCATATAAGAAAAACCATGTGATTTTTAAGCCTGTGTGTCTTATCTATTCCCCTTAACAATCCAGGTGAGTCCATTTTCCTACAGTGACTCAGGTTTATCTCTCCTCACACCACAGTAGTACTCCATTGCATGTAAATACATTTTCTTTCTCAGTTCTTCTGTTGATGAGTGTATAAGCAGCTTCCAAGATTTAGCTATTATGACTTATGCTGTTATAAACATAGGTATGCATGTGTCATATAATAGATATATTTATCTTTGGGAAGATACCAAGAAGAGGAATAACTGGATCAAATACAATTTCTAGTTTTAGCTTTTTTGAAGAATCTCTGATTTTGATAGTGGTTGTACTAGTTTACACTTTCATGAAGAGTGTAGAAGTGTTCCTTTTTCACCATGGCCTCTCCATTGATTTTTTTTATGGTATCCATTCTTTCTATCATGAAAAATCAAACAACAAACTTCAGTGTTAATTTGCACTTCTCTAATGACCAAAAATATTAAATACTTCTTCATGTATTTATTGGTCATTTGTACTTCTTCTGAAAAGTGTCTATTCATTTCAGTTCCCCATTTTTATTGGGTCTTTTATTTGGGGGTTCTAATTATTTTGAGTTTTTATGTTTTAGATATTAAACCTTAGAAGAAAAACTGGTGAATTTTTTTCTCATTCTGTAAGTTGTCTCTTCACTCTATTTTCTTTGCTGTGTGAAAGCTTTTTAATTTGATGTGATCCCATCTGTTGATTGTTGGTGTTATTTCTTGTACAACTGTGGTCCTCTTTGGAAAGTCCTTGTCAGTTCCAAGAGACGAGTTTGAAACCACACTGAGCAAGCTTTAGATATTATTGATTTGGCTTATGAATGTGGCTACTGATTAATATTAAGAGTCACTCCAAGGCCTAAGTGTAAACTGCTAATTGACTGCTGGGCTGGTAGTCAGAGACAGACTTTCCTATCCCAACAGTCACAACTGAGGTCTCAATGACAGATGAAGTTGTGATATCTCTATAGCAAGGAAACGTAGCAGCTGAGAAATTTTAACTCTGTACAACTATTCTCTAAGATCAAACCTTAGCTAGATAATGCAGATGCCTTGTTAATTGTGATCTGGCCTTACCAGTATACAGTTACTCCTTTTATTCAAGCCTGGCTCATTATGTGCATTAGTTTTTCTACTCCATACATCTACATTTATGACTCCTTGGCTATACTGTATAATCATAAATACTGACTAATCCAGTGCTCTTGGTTTTAGCCAGGACAGAGCTAAGATCAGGTGATCAGTAGCCATGGAAGCTGAAGATCAATTCCCAGCCCCTCAAAAATTAGAAGTCATCATTTGTTATACTTTGTTGCTTGTTTTTTGTATATTTTTCTCTCATCACCTATTGTCTTCTCATCGGGTGATTGGGCTTCCCTCTGTGATTGATAGGTTAGCAACCTGACAAGCAGTCAGGCTTTCAGCCATGATGGCCTATGCCTTATAGCTTCAAGAGTTTTACCTGTTTTTTTCTTCCAGCAGATCAAGTGTTTCTGTTTTAATATTTGAATCTTTATTCCATTTTGTTTTTAGTTTAATACACCAAGAAAGATATGCGTCTGGATTTAATCTTCTAAGTATGGATAGCCAGGTTTTCCATTACCATCTGTTAAAGAAACTATTTCAATTTTAAAATACACTAGTAATTCTAAGGTATTAAAAACACTTGCCTGAGAACAGACACACTGAAGCACACCAATTCACAAGTATTTCTAACAATCCCTTTATATGCCTGAGAACAGACACATTGAAGCACACCAATTCACAAATATTTCAAACAATTACTTTACATTCTACAATAGATGGCTGAGAAGCAATCCATCTTGCCCCAAATATGTACGTGAGAAGGGAGAATAGGGGTGTGTGAATTGTAATCTGCCCTTCTCCCCTTACACAATAAGAGTGAATATTCCTATGTTGGTGGTTTGCTTTAAGTTAATGACACAGGCAATTATGGAGAGAATTCATAACATTGTTTTCCAGCACTTCCCTCCACTCTTCTTCCAGAAAATGAGACCTCCTGACCGTAGGTCACATCTACCCTTATTCTGTGACTTTAAAACATTCTTGGCATGTAGTAACACCATAACAGAGACATGCATACAGATACACACAACATAACACAATCAAAACAAATGCTTCCTGCCAGGCATGGTGGGATGCACCTGTAATCACAGCCACTTAAAAGCGGAGGTAAGAGGATCACAAGTTTAAGGCCAGACTGAATAATTTAGTGAGATACTGTCTCAAAATTTAAAAATTAACAAGGAAGGAGGATGTAGCTCAGCATTTCCTAAGTTGTTCAATCCTCCAGTATCACACACGCAAAAAGAAGGAATACAGGGAGAGAAGGAGAGAAGAAAAAAAAAGCAGAAAAAAATGAGGAAAATATGAAATAATACTTGTTTTCCTATTTGTAATGAAAATCATTATTTTCCATTATCATTGATTCTTTCTTTCTTTTCTTTTTTTTTTTTTTGAGACAGGATCTCACTTTGTAATTCAGGCTGGCCCTGAACTCACTATGTAACCCAGGCAAGCCTTGAACTCAGCAATCCTCCTGCCTCTGCCTCCTGAGTGCTGGGATTATAGGCATGAGAAATCACACTATAATATACATTTCTGACTAATGTAATATAGAGCTTTTTCTGACTTAGGATATATGCTATATAATGGTGATATAGAAGATGATGAAGATTAGATAGGACAGATAGATAGGCAGGCAGGCAAACAGGCAGATATATGAGAGAGACAGAAACAGAGACAGATATAGAGAGGTTTTCCCACAAACACAAAGAGAGGGTGGGAACAAGGTAAAGAACTGCACAATCAGAGCATCCATCACAGTCATTCCTAGAAGTGTCCCTGCTGGGTCCTCCAAGGTGTTGTATATATGGCCAACATCCCAGCCATACCTAAACCCCACTTGCTACCACTGGCACTTGCTACCACTGCTGCCTTGGAAAATTCCCTGTGATGGCCACCATGGACCTCCCAACCCCTACATGGAGTCTCCTAACACAACTTGTCTAAAGTGCCAGTTTGTGGGAGACCGGGGAAGAGGACACAACCAGAAACTTCATGGCAAACTCCAGTCCCCTTTGAGTCCCACAGCAAAAGAATTAACAACCAACAAAACCAGAACCTTGAGAAAAAGGCTGAGCCTGGGCTCAACTCTTACTACTTTGAGCAGCAGTAACAGAAGGCTCTTATCACTGAGTTTGCCTGCACATTTATTTAGTACCAAGCCTTCACACCAAAAATCCTAGCATCATAAAGCAGGGCAGATATGCACAATAATCTCTGTAGTTGAAGATCCTGTAGGACAGGGCAGATGTCTGCCAATAATCCTTGTGTACTAATCCTTGTGCCTGAAGATCCTGCAGTGTGGCGCAGATGTCCGTAAGTCCAAGTAAGTCATTGCAATTCCCAACACCAGTTCTTGAATATGAATGTGACTGTTCGAACTTGAGACATCACCTTTGCATGTTGACTAAAGTCATAGTCGCAGAAGTCAGATTCCTTGAGTTTAGATCTTGGCTGTTCCAATAACTTGCTGTGTAGATAACTATGACCAAGTTACTTACCCTTCAACTTCCTCAGCTGTACCAGTTTCATAATAGAAGCAGCAACTTTAGTAGACTGCCTGGGTTCTGACAGGTGCTTAAATATGACCATTATTACTGTGAAGAAGTAAAAGGGGACTCTCTAGAATATTTAGATTTCATCTTGGAAGGTGGACTCAACATCCAATTAAAACTGAAAAGGTGGAGAAATTTCTAAACTTCATGATGAGCAGTCAAAACAAGAAGGACCAGGGCACCATCCGTTTCCGGCGGACTGAAGGCCGCCAGCGGCCCACTGTACCCCGGGAGCAGCACAGACTCGGCTACCAGGTGCCATCCATTTCCAGCGGCAGCAGAGGACTGAAGCCTGCCCACCAGCCCACTGTACCCCGGAGCTGTGCAGTGAGGAGTCAGGTATGGACCCTGGGCGCCTTCCACACCACAGAGGTTTGAGGGCCTCCACCCAGCCCCGACCCCAGCCCGGAGCTGCGTTGTGAGGACCCAGGTCCTAGAGGAGCCAGAGCCATCTCCTGCATCCATCCACAAGAGGTGCGCACCTACAGCTGCACTAAGAGACCAGGAAAGATAAAAGAAAAAGGCGGGGTGGGAATCTAGCTTCTATTTTGCCATCTACTCCTAGATCCCCCTATTCACCTCTTGTCCCCACACCCTCTCCTATCTTCCTGTCAGAAGCAATACCCAGAAGGAAAGATTCTTAGGCTGCCCTATTTCTTCTTCTGTACTAGTATAAGAACCTGTGCAAAGCCTCCAATGGTCTTACAGCATACAATTGGTACTGTTGTACATATGCCCTTTTATCCTGTAGTACCTGCTGGCATATATGAGGTTCTAGGGTATAGGTGATCTTCCTAAATCTGCTAAACCTATTTCATTCTCCTCCTGTCTCCCTACACCCCTGATTTCCCAGTGACCTTTTACCCCCAAAGGGTTCGGAGGGTACAATTAGGATCTGTATGTTGTTTACACATTACTGATTAATTCTAAATTCTGACATATAGACATAGAGGTAACTCATAAGCTCAAAGTCTACAGAATAGAATTTAACAAAACTTTTTACCTTATTTACTGTGTTTAATACTAATATTGGCATTCATTGTATTATGGTAACAAACATGATGTGATTGTTCTGCTCAAATACCTACCATGATGTGTCAGGAGTGAGAACTCTCAAGGGTCATTACAGATTCAAGGAGGACCCCCCGCCCAGGAAAGGGCTGCATCCAAAGGGCCCCAGATAATAGAAAGAGGCCTGCAACAAACATTGCCCTGTCATCAGACAAAGAAGAGCATTAATAACACCGAAAGAGTAGAAATGAGAAAATATACAAAAAAACAGACACAAAGATCACCACCACAGGGAAATTCAGAGAAAAGGGAAATAGGGCAAACTGAAACTCAAACACCAGGACTCTTGGAGATGGCAACTAAAGCGGATCTAGTAAAATGGAAATCAGAACTCATCTCTGAGATCAAAACAGGGATACTTTCCACAGTAAAAGACATCATTAAAGAAGAGATCAGTGAGATGATAGAATCCAAGATAGCAGAAGCAATGGAACCTTTTAAACAGCTTCAAGCAGAGCTCCAGGGAATGAAGAAGGAGAGCAAAAGCCTACACAGTAGGATGAATGAAGCAGAAAACCAAATCTCAAACCTAGAGGACAGCATAGCAGCCAGTGAGCAGGAAAGGTATAATCTATGGAAAAGAGCAAGGGACCATGAGAAATCAATTCAACAGCTTCTAGATGACTCAAAGAAAAATAATATAAGACTGAGTGCAGTCACTGAGGAAGCAGGAGACAGTGCAAAAGACATAAAAAAGCTACTGTCAGAGATAGCAACAGAAAACTTCACATGAAAAGAAATAGATATACAGATAAATGAGGCCTATTGGACTCCAAAACACCGTGACATAAAAATATCTACACCTACACACATAATTATTAAGGTTCCAGATATACAACAAAAGAATGAAATACTGAAAGCAGTGAGAGAAAGGAAGAAAATCACCTACAAAGGGAAGCCCATTAGGATCACAGCAGACTTTTCAACACAAACACTCAATGCAAGGAGAGTGTGGAGAGAAATATTTCAATCATTGCAGGAAAACAACCTCCAACCTAGACTGTTGTATCCTGCAAAACTATCTTTCAGAATACACGGGGAAATAAGATACTTCCATGATAAAGAACACCTGAAAAACTTCACAAATACAAAACCTACACTGCAAAACATCCTAAAGAACATCTTGGAAAAAAACACAGAAAATTCCATACCCACGAGACCCAGGAGAGAGAATTCATTGGGGCAAACAAGAAACTAAATAGAAAAGGGGAAAAACAAGGAAGAAAAGAACCAAGAAGAGGGAAACATGGCAAATCCGAATATGTCTATATCAGTCATAACCATTAATGTCAATGGACTCAGTGGGCCAATTAAAAGACACAGACTAGCAGATTGGATCAAGAAGCAAGATCCTACAATCTGCTGCATACAGGAAACACACCTAATTCAGAAGGAAACACATAGACTGAAAATAAAAGGTTGGAAAACAATCCTCCATGCCACAGGAAACTGCAAAAAAGCAGGAGTGGCTATCTTGTTTGCAGGTAAAATAGATTTCAAACCCAAACTGCTTAAAAGAGATAAAGAAGGTCACTATATTCTTGTACAAGGAACTATCCAAGAGAAAGAAATAACAATCATAAATATTTATGCACCTAATTCTAACACACCCAACTATATAAAACAAACATTACTGGACATGAAAAGCCAGTTGTCCATAAATACAATAGTAGTAGGGGATTTTAATACTCCATTGTCACAAATTGACAGATCAACTGGATAAAGAATCAATAAGGAAATACTTGAGCTAAATCAAACTTTGGAGCAAATAGACTTATTAGATGCCTACAGAATTTTTCACCCTTCAAAGCGAGAATATACCTTCTTCTCAGCTGCTCATGGATCATTCTCCAAAATAGATCACATTCTAGTCCATAGAACAAACTTAAGTAGATGCAAAGGAATCGAAGTTATCCCCTGCATACTATCAGACCATAGTGCCTTGAAAATGGAGCTGAATAGCAGAAGTAATTCCAAGATCCTCACAAACACATGGAAATTGAACAACACTCTGTTAACCAACCAATGGGCCACAAAAGAAATTAAAGAAGAAATTAAACAATTTCTACAACTAACCAACAACCCCAGCACAACATACAGGAATTTATGGGACACAATGAAAGCAGTTCTGCGAGGGAAATTCATAGCAGTGAATGCATACACTCGGAAAATAGAGCAAACTGAAATAAACAATCTAATGATGAACCTCAGACAACTAGAAAATGAGGAGCAAAACAAACCCAAAGCACATACTAGACAGGAAATTATAAGGATCAGAGCAGAAATTAATGCAGTGGAGACAAAGAGAACAATACAAAGAATCAATGAATCAAAGAGTCGGTTCTTTGAAAGGATAAATAAGATCGACAGACCCTTAGCCAACCTTATCAAACACAGGAAGGAAAAGGCTCAAATCCATGCTATAAGGAATGAAAATGGGGAAATCAGCACAGACCCAGAAGAAGTACAATGGATCGTGTACTTTGAAACACATACTTTGAAAATCTATACTCCAAGAAGATGGAAAATCTAGAAGAAATGGATAGATTCCTAGACTCATATGAACTTCCAAAGCTGAATGAACAGGATATAAAAATGTTAAACAACCCGATATCAATCTGGGAAATGGAAAATGTAATGAAAAACCTACCAACAAAGAAAAGCCCTGGTCCTGATGGCTTCATTGCTGAATTCTACAAAACTTTTAAAGAAGAGTTAATACCAATACTCCTCAATCTCTTTAATGAAATTGAAAGGGAAGCAGTACTCCCCAAATCATTCCTTGAAGCAACCATCACCTTGATTCCAAAGGCAGGGAAAGATCCCACCAAAAAAGAAAACTACAGGCCAATCTCTCTAATGAACATTGACGCAAAAATCCTCAATAAAATACTGGCAAACAGAATACAGAGAGTTATCAAGAAAATCATACACCCTGATCAAGTCAGATTTATCCCACGGATGCAAGGCTGGTTCAACATACGTAAATGAATCAATGTAATACACTATATTAACAGACTCAAGGACAAAAACCATATGATTATCTCAATAGATGCAGGAAAAGCATTTGACAAAATCCAACACCCACTTATGATCAAAACCCTACAGAGAATTGGAATCGATAGACTTTATCTCAATTTAATACAAGCTATTTATGAGAAACCAACAGCCAGCACCACACTCAATGGGCAAAAACTGAAACCTTTTACACTAAGGTCAGGAACGAGACAAGGATGCCTGTTGCCACCAATCTTGTTCAATATAGTGCTGGAAACATTAGCCATAGCAATCAGTCAGGACAAAGATATAAAAGGAATAAAGATAGGAAAGGAAGAAGTTAAACTGTCATTATTTGCTGATGATATGATACTCTATCTGGAGGATCCTAAAAACTCAACCAAAAGACTGCTAGACTTAATTACCAAATTTGGTAGTGTTGCTGGATACAGGGTAAATGCTCAAATATCAACAGCCTTTGTCTACACAAACAACAGACTCACTGAAAGAGAAATTGGGGAGTCAATCCCTTTCACAGTAGCACCCAGAAAAATGAAATATCTAGGAATCAACCTAACAAAGGAAGTGAAAGACCTCTACTCTGAAAACTATAGGACTCTGAAAACTGAGATAGAAAAGCAAACCAGAAAGTGGAAAGATATCCCTTGTTCCTGGGTCAGGAGAACCAACATCGTCAAAATGGCTATACTCCCACAACTACTATACAGATTCAATGCAATTCCAATTGAAATTCCAACAGTATATTTAACAGAGGTAGAAAAAGTAATACAAAAATTCATCTAGAACCACAAGGAACCTAGAATAGCAAAAGCAATTCTAAGCAACCACGACATGGCAGGGGATATTACAATCCCCAATTTAAAACTCTACTATAAGTCCACTGTGATAAAAAACTGCATGGTACTGGCAAAGTAACAGACCCGAGGACCAATGGAATAGATTAGAAGACCCAGAAACAACTCCAGATACACTAAGCCACCTTCTCTTTGACAAAGGAGCCAAACATCCCCAATGGAAGAAAGACAGCCTCTTTAACAAATGTTGTTGGAAAAATTGGGCTTTAGCCTGCCAAAAGCTAAAGCTAGA